>MU270015.1:2239332-2262907 GCA_021432635.1 Thozetella sp. PMI_491
AGGAATCATACAAACCCTGGTTGTCAGCTATAGGAAATTAGCTCTAGTATAATTGGTTGTTAAGCGAGCCCCACTTATACAGGCCTTAGCGAGGTGAAGCAACTCTAGGATTTCTCTCGTATAGATTTAAATCTAGAAAATTCTTAAAAGCTTAGAATTTAATATTTAAGCTTATTTTTATCCTTTCTATCTCCTATATTTTTTTAAAGGTGTTTTTTAAATAGGAAGTCTACGAGCTCTACCCCCCTTTTTTCTACGAGTTCTACCCCCTGTTTTTATGGATTTTAGCGTCGCACGGGCTAATTTTCTACGAGCTCTACTACAGCTCGTCGGGAAATTACTGATAGGGTAAGGAGCTCTAGGGGCTAATAACTTGTATATACTATAAGATTGTAGTAGTAATAGCCTTATCTAAGGCGACGATCTATATATGGTAGGCTAGGTTAGCCTGCTGTGTAGGCTACTAGTGTATCCGTACAAGGGCTGGCAGTAGGTGGAGTACTAACGAGAAGGCAGCTTTGTCGTGTAGCAGTAGCGTAGCAGTTAGGAGTATAAGTTGTATACCAGCCTGGCCTAGGACTATGCTAATAGACTATAGTACTGGCTAGAATACGTATAAACTGTTAAGGATATAGTAGGCCTTATTGAGTATAAGCCGGTCGAGCTGGTACTGGTGCTAGAGCTGTAGTAGCATCCCCTGGAATACCTTACTAGCAGCCACCTTGGGTGTGACTAGCACTAGTGCTGCCTTGCCGTATGCTACTGTGCCTAGCGACTATATTACTGTAGCAATAGCGCTCTCCTGTGCCTACTGGTACAGGTTGCCCTACAGCACTAGAAAAGGGGTAATAACTATCGTGGTGCTGCTTAGGGAGTAGTAGGCTAGTAGTAGGAAGGATAGTGACTTACTACCCCCTGTCCCATATACTTAGACAAAAGAGGTCTTGCCCTATGTAATAGCCTATAGGACTGCGAGCTAGTTACTGTAGAACTAGGCTTTAGGCTGTTGTAGTATCTACTGTAGCTGCCCAGTAAGGTTAGTCCCTTATAGCTAGGCAAGCTGCTATAGTTAAGCTGTGTCGCAGCCCTTATCGAATAGCTTATACAACCGAGGAGTGCTACCAGCTAAGCCTATAAACCCGAGGAACTAGTGCTAGAGCTGGCTGGTGATATAGAGCTGCTCCTATTATAAGGCTAGCCCAACCGTGCTAGCTTATATCTCGTGCCTATACACAAGGTTATACGTAAGGGTTGTATAGCCTACTAGCTCAGCCTAAGAGTTAATAAGTAGTACATTGTCTTTACTGCTAGAATTATTTCTATATAAAGCTGTTAGGGGTAAATCTAAGGCCCTAAGGTACTATTAGTAGATAAAAGCCACTACCTAGCGCTAGTTACACACGTTAAACAGCGTGCTAAGATAGATATAAGCGTCTTAATTAAGCATCTATTATATCTAGTCTAAGCTCCAAACCTATTATAGGACCGACCGGCTGGTGCTTATACAAGGGGGCCTAGTAGGATTGTAAGCCTAGAGGTAAGGGCTTAGCTATAAGACAGGGTTATTAATATAGTAGGCCTACTTATAAAAGGGGAGTATTAGCTAGAGGTAGAGGACTAGTTAGTAGCTAACCTTGCGTAGTATAAAGTAGTAGATAATCTAGAGTGCCTAAGTCATGGTGTAGCGCTTATAGTAGCCTATAGTAAAGCAGACTAGCTTTAACTATATAAAGAGGTTATAGTGGCCCTTATAGGCTATGTTATAGTGCTATAGCACTAGTAGCTCTATTATGTATAGCAGCTTACCTTTAAGTAAATATATTAGGACTAATAGCTATCTGTAAAAGGCATTTATCTAATACTAGTAAGTGGCAAGTATAGCTAGGCGGAAATAGCTAGGCCTTTTTAGCTTAAGCTATATAGCTGACTAGGCTGGGCTAGCTAGAATCTAGTGTGTTACCTAGTCCTAGCCCCCTATAGCTTAGCTAGTATTATCCTTATTAGCTAGGAATAAATAGCTTATTATATTATTACTAACCTAGTTGGTAAGTGTGGCCTATAAGATGCTTAGCAGTACCTTGTCGGCTGCCTTAAGAAGGACTAGTAATAGCTAGTATATGCCTGTATAAAGCTAGGCTATTATAATATAGAGTACCTTACTTAAGGCCTTAAGTAAGAACTTAGTGCTGCTATATATGACCTAGGTGCCCTATTAGTCAACCTAGCCCGCTATAGCTATAGTAAAGTAGATCTTAAGCCTATAGGCCTGTATGTTTAGGATCTAGCCAATAGGTGTAGGCAGCTGGCTGCCCTTGCTGGTCGCGCTTAGAAACCGCTGTGTATGACCTTGTATATGTATAAACAGCCCCTTGTTAGGCTGTCCTTTAGCTACTGCCTCGTCGCACGCCTGCTCGCTCTGCAGCACCACCAGCAGGCGTGCAATCTTGAGCACGGCCGAGTAGTGTGGGGTATACTCGTACGGAGCTGCCCACCCTCCATCGGGCTTCTGCCCTAGGGCAGCTAGGGCGTTAAGTAAGACACTGTTATACTCGCTACACAGCAAGGGGTAGTCAAGTAGTACTAGGAAGAGGTCTTACACAAGGTGGTCAAGGCTTATACAAGGCTCCTCAGTCCCTAGAGAGGTGGCAAGGGCAGCCTATACAGAGGTGAGCTGGGCCTCCTAGGCCTTAGTGAGGCAGTAGAGCAGCCAGTCCTTAGGCAGGCAGCACTAGTTTCGCCACAGGTAGGCTAAGATCCACTTACAAGTACCTATATACCGCGCCAAAGTATACTCCTTAAGCAGCAACACATTAAGGGGGTAGATCTGCAACTAGTCCTAGTCGGGCCAAGTGTATTAGACCTTGGTCAGAGCAGTAATCCTAGTTGTCTTAATAACATACGCCTCAACTGCCCTTCATACAATCTAGTCTAGCCTATCCTATACCTACTAGAGGTGCTTAGCAGAGGCTGCTAGAGTACTATTAGGCCAGCTATCTATAGCAGTAAGGCTAACAAGGCTGACAGTAGCAGCAAGGTCCTACTAGCTAGTAAGATAAACAGCCTAGTACATACAGCAGACCTATAAGTTTAGCTCTAGCTTGCTCTCTATACTGTCGTTAGTACTCCTTTACCAGCTGGCTAGCTCCATACAGGCCCCTTTAAGGGTAGTAAGTAAGGGCAGCGCTATAGTAGTAGGTATAAGGGCTGCTACTGTCTAGCTAGGAGGCAGTAGGACCTTAAACTACTAGCTAACACGTCGGCTAGTAAAAAAGCACTAGTACTAAACACCTCTTTACTATAGCCCCTCTATACAAAGCAGCCAGGCCTAGCGTGTTACATCCCTACTATAGCACTAGCTACTGGTTTACCTATATGCCTCGTGGCAATACTATTAGATCCCCTGTAGCTTATAGGTAATATAGTAATATATATTATAAGTAAGCTTATTAGGGAAGGGGCTGTTAAGCAGCAGCTAGGCAGGGATAGGGCGTGGTGTAGTAGCAAGCTAGTTGATAACTATAGTTAGATTAGCCTAGGTCTGTGGGGCCTGGCTAGTGTGCTGGCCTGTAATTACTATAATCTCCTTTTGCTTTTGGACCGAGATGTGTGGGTGCTTTGTATGGAGATAGGTATAGATTTCCTGGCCAAGGCAGTTGATCCTATATTTAATATATACTAGTAGACTATAGACAGGTAGTATTTAAAACAGCTCTATAGTAGTTAGAAGAGTATAGTAGGCATCTAGTAAGAGGGCTAGTAGAAGTGGCAGATGAGATTTTTTTCATAAATATATATACTAGGGTGTTATTCTATTAAGCCCTTCTCTGTATAAGGTATAAAAATATAAGCTTATACAGGCTAGGCCTAGGATCTTTACCAGCTGCCTATCTATATGGACCTAGCTACTCTTAGATCTTAAATACTATTTAATACTAGACCCAGCTAGTATCTTATCTAGCTGCCTACCTGTATAGACCTAGCTGCCCTTAGACCTTTAGTGCTCTTTAGTGCTAAGCCTAGTGGTGTCTTATCTAGCCACCCCCTCTCTAGTATCTACTACCCCTTTTTAGTGCTAGGCTAATCTTATCTAGCTATTTATCTGTATAGACCTAGTGACTTTTCTTAGTAAAAAAAACAAGGTCTTTATTAGTAAGTCTATATAGGATATAGTCTGCCTCTATCAATAAAGCTATTATCCTCTAAAACTGCCACCTTTTTCCACCTTATTCACCCTTCTCTTAACAAGCTACTAATTACTTGTTATTCCCTTAGCAAGCTGCTAGCTATTTACCTTTAGTAAGCTACTAGCTATTTACCTCTTCTACCTTCTCACCCAAGCCTCTTGTTCCTGCTTGTTTTGGCCGATTGTTCTCACCTGCCTTCTTGCTATTGTTTTCATCTCAACCTTAGCTGCCTGCCTAATTCACTAGTCAGCACTCTTAAGCTGTTCACCTTATTCTTACCTGCCTTTTTACTATTGTTTTTATCTCAACCTTAGCTACCTATCTAATTCACTGGTTGTTAGCACTCTTGCCTCTACTATAAAAGCCCTTTTCCCCCCCCCTTTAGACGCTTCCTCTCTCTCTCTCTCTCCTTATTAACTCTATCACCTTTGTATAAGCTAGCAGCTAGTAGCTCTTATATTTAGTAATAATACTCTTGAGAATCTTATAAGCTCTTAGCAGTAGACCTTATACGAGCTACCCCTATCTATTACCCCTCCTTTATCTAGAGTTACTAATAAAAAAGGTGTTAAACTACTCTTGTATAGACTACCTACCTTATTAGCTAGCTATTATAGCAGCTCTTAATACAAACCTTTAGTAGTAGGCATGGTTTGCTACGCCTTACCCTATAAACTAGGACCTTAGCATCCTCTATACTGGATCGCTAATCTTTTACAACTAATTCTAAAGCCTGCCACTTACCCAGGGCTAGCGTATGATTATCACTTAGTGTAGCTACCTTACACGTAGGCATATCATAGTTACTTGCTACTACCTCTGGACCTACTCGCCAGTATAGATTATAGGCTGTGTCTTATACCTTAATATATTGCTGATTACTTTTACTGGTGATGCCTAGCAGTTATATACCTACTGCTAAGGTGCCCAAGCTATAAAGTACTTTGTCAACTGCCTTTATATCCCTAGTAGCTATAATAATATCTGTGCTAACTATAAGTATAGCGACTAAAGCAATAAATACACCTATTATAGCTTATATAACAACCTAGTTATAGCTAGCCTATATATAGTAGTGCTAAATATACTAGTACCTATACCTCCTGCCCTGCTTATACTGCCTGTATAGTAGCAACAGCTGCTACTATAGCAGCTATAGCAGCTACTATAACTATAGCAGCAGCAGTAAAGCCTTCCTCCGCCCTACCTAGGTTTAACCTAGACTAGCCACTAGTAACACACTATGTTCTAGGCTAACGCCTGCTAGTTTAGATTTATGCCCCGCCCTGGCTTGCCTGCCTACCAGTGCCTAGTTATTAAGCTATAGGTTAACACCTAATAGTATTACAACTAGTTAACTAAGGGACGCTATATATAGTCTACTTATACAGGGGATATACACAACTACTAGCTAAGCCACCCTGTTACATGCTAAGCAGCTATAGAATATAAGCATAGCATACTAGTACAGGTATCATAAGAGTATACCTTTCGGCTGATATAGCACTTTTGCCTAGAGTTTATTGAGTTTCTCTAGGTATATAGCATTAACCCTAACTAGCTAGGCCCTAATAATTTAATAAACTTATAAGGCTTATATAAAGGAAAGGATAAAACAGGCTTATATAAAAGAAAGGATAAGAAAGGCTTATACAAAGGAAAGGATAGGATAGAAAGGCAAGCTAGTATAAAAGACTAGCTAGCCCTCCCTTTATATTACTAACGCTAGTATGTATTACTCTATTATAAATTACCTCTTTTTTATAATAAAAACTAAATAAATACTACTTTTAAAATTCTCCTCTCTTTACTACTTGATAATATATATAGCTTATATAAGGGTATCTTATCTATCTACCTAGGATTATTAACTAAGGCCTTTAAGAGAGTAATAATAATATAGCAGCAGCTATTTATATAGAATCACTAACTATTCTAATAACTGCCTCCTCTATATAAATACTACCCTTATACAAATACTCTCTTTTACTCTTGCCCTACTAATTACTAACTAAGGCAGAGTAGGTTATTCTATACATGCTTTATTCTAAATAATCTCTTTTTTATATAGCTTTCTTAACTTAATTCTTATTAATAATAAACTATAGCTATATAATATAATAGTAATATCCCTAGGGCAACTATAGGAGGTTATAGGTTTAATTCCTGCTGTAGCTATTATCAGTGAAAGTAGTTAGGGTCTCTTTCTAACTACTTTTACTAGCTTTTTGTTTTTTTTTTTATTTTTTTTTTGTTTTTTTCCTCTAAAATAAATATATATTATATTTAACTCTTTAGTTAGCTATAATTATATATCTTTTCTATTTATTTAGGATTAGTAATTAAGGCCTTTTTAAAAGAGTAATAATAATATAGTAGTAGTTATTTATATAGAATCACCAACTATTCTAGTAACTGCCTCTTCTATATATATAAATACTACCCTTATACAAATGTCTTCTTTCACCCTAGCCCTACTAATTACTAACTAAGGTAGAATAATAACAGTCTAATAGCTATTTATATAAAATTATCAACTATTCTAGCAACTGCCTCTTCTAAGAAAGGCTAAGGTATAATTACTCTTTATCTAGTCTTTTTTATTTAGTTTTTATTAATTACCTATAGCTATATAGTGTAATAGTAGTGTTTCTTAAGGACTCTTAAGGTAGTTATAGGTTTAAATCCTACTGTAGCTAATTCTTAGTAAACTATATAGTAGTATGCTGCTATATAGTTTACTAGGTTTTTTTTTATATATATTTAACTCTAGCTAGCTATAATTATATATCTTTTCTATCTGCCTTGGATTATTAACTAAGGCTTTTCTAAGAGAGTAATAATAATATAGTAGTAGCTATTTATATAGAATCACCAACTATTTTAACAACTGCCCCTTTATATATATAAATACTGCCCTTGTATAAACGCCCTCTTTTACCCCTACCCTCTTAATTACTAACCAAGGCAGAGAGAGTAATAATAGTCTAACAGCTAGCTATTTATATAAAATCACTAATTATTCTAGTAACTGCCTCTTTTAAGAACTTATAAGTAAGACATAATTACTTTTTATCTAGTCTTTTCTATTTAGTCTTCTTAATTACCTATGGCTATATAGTGTAATAGTAGTACTCCTTAAAGACTTTTAAGGTAGTTATAGGTTTAAATCTTATTATAGCTAATTTTCTGTAAACTATATAGTAGTATGCTATTATATAGTTTATAGAATTTTTTTTAGTATTTAACTCTAGTTAGCTATAAGTATATATATATTTATATTAAAGGCTTTTAAAAAATAGATTTGTCTTTATATAGAGGATAAAAAGGTCTATATAGAGGAAGGTTTGTATAAAAGCTTTAAAAAATAGATTTATCCTTATATAGAGGAAGGTCTGTATAGAGGATGGTTTATATAAAGGCTTAATCTCTTTTAAGATCCCTGAGTTTAATAGGATATAAAGCTCTATAAAAACTTAGGGGAAGTATATAGCTAGGCTAGATTTTTAACTAAGTCTTTTCCTGGCCCTACTAACTATAGGTAAAATACTAAAGATTCTGAAAAACTTAGGTATAATGTAGGAATTAAACATAGTAGCCCCTCTTCCTAGCCTTATTAGAAGTAAGGCTAGGCCTTTAATTCTAGCACTATAGCTTATATTATTACACTAGGTTACTAAGTAAGAGTAGATATATTTATTATAAGACCTAGCTATTTTTTACCTTATATTTAACAGGCTAGATAATTAATACCTAGTTAGCTTATTATAGCCTAGATAGCTTATTATAGCCTAGATAACTTACTATAGCCTAGCTATAAAATCACAAGCTATTCTAATAACTACCCCCTTTATATATAGATATTATCCTTATATAAATATCCTCTTTTTCCCCTCTGCCCTACTAATTATCTAGCAGCTATTAGTGTAGAATCACTAGTAGTATGCTTACTATAGCCTAGTTAGCCTGTTATAGCCTAGTTAGCTTGCTATAGCCTAGTTAGCTCGTTATAGCCTAGATAGCTTATTATAGCCTAGATAGCTTATTATAGCCTAAATAACTCGCTATAGCCTAGTTAGCTTATTATAGCCTAGTTAGCTTGCTATAGCCTAGTTAGCTTATTATAGCCTAATTAGCTTGCTATAGCCTAGATAGCTTGCTATAGCCCTAATTAGCTTACTATGGCCTAGTTGACTTACTGTGGCCTAGTTGGCTCGCTATAGCCTAGTTGGCTCGCTATAGCTTAGATAGCTTACTATAGCCTAGATAGCTTGTTATAGCTTAGATAGCTTGCTATAGCCTAGATAGCTTACTATAGCCCAGCTATAAAATCACCAGCTATTCCAGTAACTACTAGTACCCTTTATATATAAAAATACCATCCCTATACAAACATCCTCTTTTCCCCTTTGCCCTGTTAATTATCTAGCAGCTATTTATATAAAATCACTAGCTATGTATTTATTATGGCTTAATTGGTATGTTATAGCCTAGATAGCTTGTTATAGCCTAGTTAGGTTGTTATGGCCTAGTTAGCTTGTTATAGCTTAGTTAGCTTGCTATAGCCTAGCTATAGAATCACTAGCCATTCCAGCAACTACCCCCTCTATATATAAATACTATCCTTATACAAACATCTTCTTTTCCCCTCTGCCCTACTGATTATCCAGTAGCCGCTTATATAAAATTACTAGCTATGTGCTTACTATAGCCTAGTTAGTATATTATAGCCTAGATAGCTTGTTATAGCCTAGTTGGGTCGCTATAGCCTAGTTAGCTCACCGTGGCTTAGTTGGCTTGTTATAGCTTAGTTAATATACTGTAGCTTAAATAGCTTGCTATAACTTAGTTAGCTTACTTTTAAAAAAAAGGTATAGATAGAAAATATTTATATATAAGCAACTTTTTACTTTAAGAACCCCGAGTTTAACATAATATAAAGCTCTGTATAAACTCGGGGGAGGCGTATGGTAGAGCTGGATTTTTAGTATATTATCTAGCCCTACTTTTACAGGTAAAATATATATAGCTAGTGTAGGTGGCTATAAAAGCCTTTTACACTCTGCCGATATAATATAGATTTGAACACAGCCCCTCTTCCTACTTTGTAGCAGGCCCTTAATTCTAACGTAGTATAACTATGCTAGGTCACCAAGTAAAAAGCAATCTTAATTTTTACTTCCCTTGTCTTGTTTATAATTACTTCCTCTGGCTTAGGAATTATATAAACCCTAGTTATTAGCTATAGGAAATTAGCTCTAATATAATTAGTTGTTAAGCAAGCCCTACTTATACAGGCCTTAGTAAGGTGAAGCAACTCTAGGATTTCTCTCATATAGATTTAAATCTAGAAAATTCTTAAAAGCTTAGAATTTAATATTTAAGCTTATTTTTATCCTTTTTATCTCTTATATTTTTTTAAAGGTGTTTTTTAAATAAAAAGTCTATAAGCTCTACCCCCCTTTTTTCTATAAGCTCTACCCCCTATTTTTATAGATTTTAGCGTTATACAGGCTAATTTTCTACAAGCTCTACTACAGCTTGTCGGGAAATTACTAATAGGGCTAGACAAGTAGGTTATACTTAAGGAATAATAATAATAGTATTAATAAGAGTATAACTATTATCTAAATCATCTAGGTCTTAATTTAATGTATAAACTAGCTAAGCTAAAACATGTTTTAATAATAGCTACTTATAGTTATAGTAAGCTAGTACTTATTAATAATAATATATTTTAGATCCTATTATATTATAAGCTAGTAGGTATAGGTTAGAAAGGCCTTTATATAGATAGCCTTAGCTAATATAATCACTAATAAAGCTATTTAAATAGAGCTAAGAGATTATATACAGTAGTAAACCCTAGTGATAAGTAACTAGTCTTATATATTCCTATATAGAGTTATAATAGAAAGTACTAGAATAATTATATCAGTACTATTAACTAAAGTATTAACTATAAGGATAAGTATCTTCCTTAAACTAATAACTAAGATAATAATAACTTATTTAATAAGATATAGCTTTAAGGCTATAAAGAGAGTATAGTATTAGCTTAGTATATAATACTAAAACTAAAGGTTATTATAGAGATAATAAGCTATAACTTAAAGCTTAGCCTTTAGCTAGCTATTACATATATAAAACTATATATGTTTAGTATTAAGTATTATAAGTAAGGCTATATTAATCTATAACTACTAGACCTATAAAAGGTTAGTATAGAATAATATATACTAATATATAAAAACATAATAGCTATAGTAGAACAGTATAGTTATAATAAGTATAATACCTTTAGTATAAGTATAGTTAAAGGTATAAAAGCTATAATTATTTAGCCCTATAAAAGTAATAAGGTCCTACTCCTCCTTAGGGACTTTTTTACCTTTTATATTATCTAGGTTAAAGTTAATATAGTTTTTAACAATAAACTTCTCTTTTATAATTAATATAGCTATCTAATATTATTATATAGCTTAAAACTATAACACCTTAATATAGATATAAGTATAATAAAGGCAAGTAAAGAGCTTTTTATTTCTTTATACCTACCTTTTAAAGGTAAACTAAAGATAGGGTAAGAGTAAGATATTAAGTATATACTAATAGAGAAAGGCCTATTAAAGTAGTTAAATATATATTAAAAAAGTTAAAAGTAGATCTTTAATTAGCCTAAAGAGAAACTAGATATTATCTTTATAATACTTAGACTATTTCTAGCCCTTATAATATTATATATATAGTATTATAAGCTTCTCTTATAAAATAGTCTCTGCTATGCTCTAGCTATACCTATATTATAGCCCTACGGGGCTTATAGGTATATATCTGACTAAAGGTTATGCAGAGAGTAAAATGGATTAGGCATAGGAAAAGCAAGTTTTATTTAATGCTTTACACTATTTCCCAGCGCAAAAGCATAGGGGCTAAACCAAAGGTATCTACTTTCATAGAACGACTAAAAACCCTATTAAATTTTACACCTAAGTACGGGTAGCAGCAAGATCTACACGTAAAGCATGCACTTCTCCTAAGATAGCGTGCAAAAGCGCGCGCTTGTCTAGCTCCTCCTTGGCTAGTGCCTCCTTGGCATTCTTAATGGCTTTTCTGGCTAGTTTATAGGCCTTTTTATAGGCTTAATACAGCTAATTAGTTATAGTTTTAGCGCTTGAGTATGATTTAGTTACCTTATCCTTTACCTTGCTGGCGCAGTAAGTAGAAACCACCTCTATAAAGGTGTGTACGGCACCCTCTGCTGTAGTGGGCACTTTGGGGTAGTTATAGTTGCTAGCTAAGTACTTAGTACATCTATCCTTGTGCAAATCTAGCTACTGTATTAATATCCCCTGTAAAACTCTACGCTAAAGCATAAAACAACTGTACTAAAAGAGCTACTTACTAGGGTCTGGCATATAACGAACCGTCTCGTTACGGCTGATGCAGCTAATACAAGTAATACAAGGAATATTGTTCTATTACTAATTAGCTTATATTAATACTAAACCAGTGCTAAACATAGAATAAAAAATCTATAAATAAATAAGGATTAACTTATCTCCTGCTTAACCATAGGGGCTTCCTCCTCTTAGGGGGGATCCTAGAGAAAGTTAGTGTTAATGTAAAATTAACTGGATAGAAAATGCTTGGGAGTTAAACTAACCGGTGGATTATTGATGGGGTTAAAACCCTGGCGGGAGTGGCGGATAGCCTTCTTGTCGCTCTTATTAATATGGCGGGAGGTAGCTATTATAAATAGTATAATTAGTGATTTTACAATGTAAAATATATATAGAGAGTAACTTACTTGTGGTGGTATAGTGGTGGTGGTTATAGTCTTAATCTGAAAAGTATAAGCTAAAAGCACTAGAGTAGTAAAAGCTCTTAAAATATATAGTAAAAATCGCTTTTTTTTTAAAAAAAAAAAAACTTAACTTATACGTAGCCTAAGGAAAAAAAGCTGTTTTATAAGGGCTTAGCATAGAAATATATATCTAGAGCTAGCTTAAAAGCACTTTAAAATGCTATTATATGTGCGTGAATAATAGCTATTTTAATATACTATTATGGTGTGAATAATACGCTTAATAACTAAATAGCTTAAATAGCCTTAAAAATGCCTAGTCAACTACTATTCCACTGTAAAACCACTAGTATTATATAATCCAGCGCTAGTGCTGCTTATATCAGCTCTAAAGTAAATCTAGCCCTCGAGCGACTCACAAATACCCCTTATAGCAAGTAAAATAGCATGTAGGAGCTGTTCTTGATCTATATTTTTAGGGTTATCTTACTCTACTACAGTTTTAACATCTTGAATCGCCTTGTGGGCTATCTGATATGCTTTATTAAGACCTTAATTGCTTGGTTAGTAAAGAAAACAGCTTGTGAGCATGCTTAGGGTAGGGAACTTGCTCTCTGATTTGCGTTTCTAGCTCTTATATTAACTACTATAGTTATAAAAGCGTGTATAGCTATGGTAGCACTGTTAGGGACTTTAAGGCATTAGTAGTTGCCTGTAACGTATAAAGTATAGCGGTTAACTCGTGTATCTAGCTAGAAGTATTAGTATAATCCTGTGTGGAAGCTGGTTTGCTACTTACTTGGACTTAGGGTATAACTCCTTGTGATATCTCGCTTGATATAGCCTATATATGTCTTATATAGTAGCAGCTAGGGGAATTAGTGATTCTATATGTAACACTTTCACTTAAGAGTACTTACTACCCTTGCTGCTGCTTGTGTAGCAGCTGTTTTAGACTGGGTAGTTATAGGTTGTATGGCTAGTATAGTGTGTTTTCTCAGAGGTATATTATTGAATATATTTAATAGTTGTATAATCTATTGCTTAGCTCTCTATACTTCTAGCGTATAAGTATATATCCTAGTATATAATAAAGAGCTGAGTGTAATAAAGAGTACGTTGGAATAAAGCCTATTATAAGTTAAAAGCAGTAAGGAAGAAAGAGCTTTGTTATAAGGTTTGTAGTATAAAGGGAGCTATATATAACTAGGCTGTGCAACGACGATCCTAGTCTGCCTGCCTCGCTTTTATAACTGCGTATATATCGTCAGCAGAGAGATACTATAGAATCACACTACTATATAAAAATATACCGAGACCTAGCTTCTCTTTATATAGTAGACTATGCTTAAAGGGCTCCTTAAATATTAGCCCCTCTAAGGTAGTAACTCGTGAATAGGCTATATAAAATAGCCTCTGTATAAATTCCTCTACCGCTAGATTTGCTACTGTGCGATCTAAGGTTATACCTTGTGCCTTATAGATTGTAATTGTATATACTAGTGTAAGAGGGAACTACTTGCATGTATAGGGAGTGCTTTTGTGTATATATTTGTATCGCTTATATAGTATTAGCACTACCTTTTTACCCTTAGAAGTGCATAGTTTTATATGGTCTAGCAGCTTAAACCCTAGGCTAGTATAGTTATCGAAAGCAACTATTACCACAAGGGGAGGGTCCTATACTAGATCCGCTTTAAGTGCCTATTTAAGGTTATAAATTGTGCCCTACACGCTATTTACAAGGCTAAAAGGTATATTAAGGTTGTACAAGAGCATTACTTATACGCCTAAGTATAAGGGGAGCTTCACTAAGAGGTTGCCAGCCTATGGATTAGTTATCTACTCCGCTCTTATACTAGTATAGGTAGCTTTATATAAGATTACCAGTGAATTAAGCACTGCAAGCCAAGTATAGTTGTAAGAGCGTATTTCCTTATGCTTTATATAGATCCAGAGCATGTTTTAAAACCCCTTACGCTTATGATCTAATAATACAGTAGCGACCCACTTAGAAAGGAGCTGGAACAAAACTGGTAAAACGTATGCTCTGTGTAGCTTTTCAAATGTGTGGTAGAATGCTGCCTGCTTTTTGCTTTGCTGGTGTAGAGCAACGTTTAAAAAAACAGAGTGTGAAAACATGTGATACGTGTAAAACACTGTTTAATCCTCTAGTAAAAATAGCGCGGGAGCTTTACTAGAAGTCTATACTTCCTCCTTAAGAGCTAGCGCAGCTTTGTTAGGAGGCTGACTAGCCCTCTTATATAGAAGCAGTATAGAAGTATAAGAGAGCTTAGAAGTTCCAGCTGAAAGTTGCTTAGAAGTGTTAAAAAAGAGCGCCTATATATTGATTAGTAGGAGCTAGAAAAAGTTGCTTATAAGTATAATATTTACCCTGCTAAAGAACCAATCCTACACTGGAAAGATCTGCTGTAAGCGCTAATCTATATAGTAAAGAGTATATAGTCCTAGTATATTCTTTTCGTTAATAAATAGATATCTTAGCTAGTATAGCTAGTGTTATATATTTACTAGGGTAGTTAGGGCTAGTTCCTTATATGTATGATTTATAGGTAGCTATAAGAGCGTATAAATTATATTTCCATTAATATTTACACTTATAGTATTAGTTAGAGCTATAAGCTTGACTAACCCACTGTTATAGGCTTCCCTAAGATAGCTAGCTAAGATCTTTATTAAATACGATTTTCTAGTGCCCTTACTGCTATCAATCTAAAGCAATAGCTACTCTAGCTAATCTTATTAAGAGTGCCCTAATATTATATTATAAATCAAACACTGCTTTGTATTTAGCATATTACGCACTTCTAAAGGGATATATTTAGGCTTAGGAGCATAATAAGCTACTCGTATTTCGCGCTAGTATATACCACTAGAGAAGTGATTATAGGTATACTTACCAACACACTTACTCTAATTATATACTATATCTAGATCTCTACGCCTAATCAGCTTATATAATTCCTACGTAAGAGTATAATCTAGAAGTATTTGCATAAGTTCCTACTAAAAAGAGCCTAGTAGCTCTTTTACCTTAAACAGCTACTACTTAAACAGCTTCTCCTCTAGCCCTAGCTAGTTATAATAGTTGTCTATATAAGTATAAACCTTTTAGCAGCGCGTATATACTTCTTTATATAAGGCAAATCTTACGCTATTAATAGAAAGGAGCTTACTCTTACTAGAGTAAGAATAGTTAAGTATAAGCTTTGCCCTATAGAAATTATTAAACTAGGGGTGCTATAGATCTGGCTAGTAATATAAAAAGTAAAGTAAAACACGCTCTAATATATATAGGTGTACCTTTTAATTTGCTTTTATATTATTCTAGTTCTATAATACTATAAACCTAAAGTATATTAGCTAGACAACTCTCTTAGCTGTTAAATTATGATTAAGATATTTCTTATATATATTTTTATACTTAATAAGCTCTTCTATATATAGATTAATACTTTTAGTCTACTAGCTTAACAGCTAGTAATCTATAGATTATACTATATATAAATCTTCTTATAATAAGAGCTTAAAGAGAATATAATACACCTCTTAAGTAGAATAATCTCGCTCTATAAGTAGTTTATTTATTAATTTAACAGTAAAAGAGAATAAAGTATACTCCTGTGTAACGTTTAAAAGCACCTACTTAGCTAGATCTATATAGCTCATAGTCTTTCACTTAATCTTTAAGTAATATTTAACAGTGTAGTTAATTACAGCCTATATACTAGTATAGGGTAAAAAGTTAGTATTTACTAATCATATTAAACTTACTGTTAGACTAAGCTGATTTAGGTATAGATTGTTATACTAAATAAAGAAAGAGTAGTATTAAGAGCTAGGCACCTACTTTAGCTTTACCATGCTATATACTATATAGGGGAAGTAAAACTAGTATTCTAGTATAAGCTACGCATTTCCTTCCACTATAAGAAGCACTCTAAGCTTTCTTTTCCACAGGTAATACACTCCTAAACAGGAATAGTACTAGTAGCGGTTAATCATACAGGAAAGAAAGCTAAACATTATTAGTATATAGTCCTATAGCCTTATATAGAAGGGGTTTCCCTTGTCCTAATTCTAACGCCTAAGTAGTTCTAGATTCTCTATGTTAATCTAAGCGTTTTAAATATATGTAAAAATTACATGTCCCTCCTCGCTACCTATATCTAATAGGGGGGTGTAGTTAAACTAGTATAAACTATAGCAATAGGTATTACTACAGCCCTACTACTTATACTAGTACTAAAAATCACACAAGCTAAACTTTTTCTTTAGTATAATATCGTAAAAGAGCTTGTTTTATAAGTAAAAGTGTTAAATAGTAATATAGGGGTTCTCTTTAAGTAGCTGGTAAGAAAGGCATATATATAAGAGTTTATTAAGCTAGTGCTATTTGTTAAACCGTAGTATATACTAGTATAAGCTATACTAGTAGTTATTGGTAGGGCTCTAGGTTATAAAAGCGCTTAAAACGCTTAAACAATAAGTAAAAGCCTTATACTTATGCCTTCTACGGTTTTAAAAAGGGCGTGTGCCTTTTAGTGCTGTAGCAGCTCTTATAATGCTGTTAAGAAGTGCTTATACCTCTAGCTGATCTAGATCTACTAGCGCCTTAAGGAGCTCTTCGTGTATAACTTACTTAGAGTGATTTTTACTGATAAAATATCGGCTTATAGAGTATACCTAATAGCGTATTAATATATTTAACGCTATAAAGCAGAAGATAAAGTGCTAAGTAAATCGCCTATCTTTTTAATATATAATATACTAGACCTAGTCTATAAAATTAATACTATACTCCCTTAGTATTATAAATTTAACAGCTTTATATAGAAAAAGCATTAGAAAGGCATGTAAAAACAGTATAATTGTCTAGTTAAACTCACTGAGTGGTATTCTTTATATTATAAGTATAAGAAGCTGGTAGGCATCCTTTAGCTACTATATAACTATAGGAAACCCTTTAAGATACTCCTCTATACTATTTAAAAGTAGCTCCTAATTAAGATCTATCTTTAAACACTTAAGCTTTATCTATATAATAGTGATATTTAATATAGTTAATTCTTTACAGTCTTTAAGATCTACTAGCTCCTACTCCTTATTAGGCGCTAGCCCTTTATCTAGCCCTAGGCTAGTTTTACGCATGATCTATTATATATAAATGTAATTAATTATAGAGCTATTTTCTAGTAGTACTTCTAGTGTACTAGTGTTTTATTTGAAGTTATAGTACGTAGGGTAATACTCCTATAAGTAATATAGCTATTGTTTGATATAGCGCTAGCACACTATAAACTAGTATTAGAACTATATGTTAAGAGCTGGATTTTACATAGTATTTAGTGGCTAAAGTAATATAATATTAAGGTGTTTTAGTAGTAGAGAAAGCTTGTGATATATCTTACCTACGTTTTATAAGAAGTGAACTATATGGCTGTGATATTTATACTACTAGCTATAGACCTAAAGTACTTATATAGCTATATAAATACATATGATCAGTATTTCTTCTATTATACTTAGCACTAGGAGCTATTCTAGTATATAGCTAAAATTAAGGTGGTTCTCTACCGAGTAAAGAAAAGGCTAGTCGGCTATCTTTTTACTATTTATAGCATAGTATTATATATAAACACCTACTTGATTTAAGTATATATTAAACTATTTTCACTTATAATATATATAAAGCTTATACTTTTCCTACTTTAATATATCCTAAAACTCTAGTAAAATCGCCTGGTTAGCTTTATTAATAGCTGGGGCGTTTAAGTCACTAGAGAATAAGGGTAGGGGGACCTAGTATATTTAAGTATTATATTAGCTAGGCTTAATAAAGCACTTATATGTATCTTAAGGGCCTTATCAACATACTAGTAACAGTAGGGTTAGAAGATCTAGTGAGTCAGGAATTAGGTCTCCTAGGATAATAGTATATAGGGGTGAGGGTATTAGACTTAGTTATAGCACTTTAAGGCTTAAATTTAGCGTAGCAGCAACTTTTTACACCTATAAATTAGCTTAAAGAGTAGTTAAAGTTAGTGTTTAAAAGGGAATCTTAGCACCTTAGTGTTAGGCCTAATAGTTGTGTTGGATCTACTGTTATTTATAGATAGTATATATATAAGATTCGACTTTACTATCTAGTATAGAGTCTATTAGTTTTAGCATAAAGAGCGAATTTAGCTTGTTAATAGAAAGGGGTATAGGGATCTATAGGTGTGGCGGCGAGAGGCTAGCTTCGTCAATTATTTACTTTTCTAGACCGAGAGGGTCAGCCTATATCGATCGAATAGTTGCTAGCATATTATTTAAATATGTTTGCTTTGTAAAAATCAGCGCCTAAGCTGAGCTAGTAAATGATTTAGCTCTAACCTGTATATTTTATATATTGTAGTAATTTAAGCAATAGGTAGTTAGAGAAGTCCTTCTTCTTCTTAATGGTAAAAACTGATTAAGCGTATAAAACTGCTTATAGCGACTGTACTCGCGCAGTGTAGGGAGCGATTCTTAAACCTTTATAC
The DNA here is from genome assembly GCA_021432635.1 of Thozetella sp. PMI_491. Lineage (NCBI taxonomy): Eukaryota > Fungi > Ascomycota > Sordariomycetes > Chaetosphaeriales > Chaetosphaeriaceae > Thozetella > Thozetella sp. PMI_491. Next base: position 2,257,872 of record MU270015.1, read on the forward strand.
TATGCAGAGGGAAATAGATTTTAAAAGAGTTAAGGGTTGTAAAATTAAAAGGATAATTAAAGCTCTAAAGCAAAATTTAACAGCTGATATTAGCGCGCCAAGTAGTATTTACAGCTAGAAACGAGCGCTATCTAGTTGTGGTTTGATTTATAGACCCACAGCTAAAAGAGGAAATTAACTGACTAATTAGAGAATGAGAAACTTTTTTCAAATGAGTGGTAAATAAGACCTTTGGTTAATAAGTATATAATATTAGCGGGAGGTATTATATACTATTATAAATAAGAGCTTAGGCATGTATAATAAGAATACTAAGGAGATATAGTAAAGTATTATAAGCTGTTATAGTAAGTCTTATATATAGGCTTTATATATATTTATTACTATAGGATAGAGCTTAAGGCTATTATCTTTTCTTGTATATAAAAATATATCTTAAAGCTTAGTAGTATTATAGATCTAATATAAAAGTATAATATTAACACTAGTAAATATAAAGGTATTTTATAGATCTATAAGTTATAAAGTATTATAGTTAGTCTTATTAAAGTTATTATAAAGCTTTTAAGACTTAATTATTAAAAGGTTAGTTATATTAAATAAAAGGCTATTATAAAGGATTATATATATTTAGTAGTATTTTACCTTTACTAGCTGATATATTTAAGATATATATAGCTTAATCCTATAGTATTTAACTATCTAATTATTAAGGGACTATTATATCTAGTGTTTAATAACTGACTTTATTAAAATAGTAAATAAGTATAGCTACTACTATAAGATATAATTAAATAGCGTCTTAATAAGCTACTAGAAGAATTAATAGTAAAGCTAGTAGAAGAGAATAAGCATATAGTTATTATTATCTTATATCTAGTTATAAATATAAGTAAAAAGGACTAGCTAAGCTATCTATATAAAAATAGATAAGGTGTTATTATAGTTTTTAAACTCTTCCTACCTATTAATAAGCTTAAGGGGCTTTCCCTGTTTTAACTACTCTCTCTTTCTTACCTAGTAAAGCTTATAGCTCTATATAATATAAAAGCTAAGTATAACTAATTAAAACTAGTTACTCCTTACCTTATAATATATAAGTGTAATATATAAGTGTTAAACAGCCTTTTTTACCCTAGAGTTTAGCCTCCCTTTATCTATACTATAACTATATCATATAATAGTAATAGCCTTATAAAGTGCCTACTATTACTTATTAGTTAGATAGACTATATTAAACAAAAGGATTTAATTATCTCACTCCTATATAAAATAGCCCCTATAATATATAACTTAAAAAAGATATATAAAAAGCTCTTTTATCTGCCTAAAATATAACTCGAGTAAAAAAACATTCTTAAAACTATAAAACCTATCCAACCACCCTAAGGTAACAACCCCTTTATAAAACTTATTAAAGATCTTTACACGCTACTAAGTCATCCACTAGACTAAAAACATAAGGCTATAAAATATATATATATCTTAAAATATAGTATCTACTATAGTAAAAAGACAAGTTAAATTAACCTTATTAAGATTATTAATAGCCCTAGCTTTTAATACCTATTTTAACAGTAGCTTATAAAAAGCTTTAATCTCCTAGTTATAAAGGCTATTAATATAAACAATAAACCTAAGTGACTCAAGCTATAACACATAAGCCGCCTAGTACTCCTCTAGCCTTAATATAACACTTACTAAGTCTTAAGCCTTATCCTTAACCTACTATATATTATCTTATAACACTTAAAACTATACCTCCTCTAGCCCTACTTAAAGTATAATAAGCTAAATACTAGAGTTAACTCTATTAAAATACTTTACATAATAGACAATAAAATAATAGATATAGCCTTTAATAATAAAATAAATCTATAACAGACACACCTACTATAAGACATTTCTTACCTAGTAGTCCCAAGACTACTACTAGTATATATAAAAAAGATATTTATATTTTAACACTATAAGCCTTCTTATAAAATACTTACAGCCTTTAAAAGTATAATAATAGCTAGTATATATTATAAGACTAACTATAAGTAGGTATAAACGCCTATTAAAAGGCTATATATCATACAGCTAGTCCTAGATATAAAGCTTATAGCTATAAAACTTCTTAATTATTACCTTTAATATATCTTTTATTATCTAATATAGCTTAGCTTATAGATAAGTAGCCTAACTTAAGCTTTAAGGTACTAGATATATAATATATATATAGCAGATAAGTATACTATAGGTCTAGTTATATATAAACTTAGCTACTTTTACTAGTATTTTTACTATAGCTTATAAAATCTATTATATAAATAAATAAACCAGGCTTATTAGCTATAAAATACCTCCTAGTCTTAACTCTTTTAACGCTCTTTTTCCTACCCCTTTCCACTATAAAAATCACTAGTTACTTATTCCTTTTTTTTTCCCATTGTTAAATTATATAGCGTTATTACTATTACTAAGTATAACCTTATACCTAAGTCTAGAAATTAGGTCTAGGACTTGCTATACTTTTTTCATAATGTTTTTTATATAGCTCTCACTCTCTTACCTTACTATTCTTAGCCTTTATCTTACTAGGCAATATTTTAATTAATATAATATAGGGAATTATAGACCTACTTTTAATGTCTTAAAAAATATACTTTTATTAAAAGTATACTTAGCTTAACCAAGGGTTTAAACAGGGGTAATTTAGCAGGGCAAAAGTATACTTTTACTAAAAGTAGCGTAGTAAATAAGTAATAGTCTAAAATAATAGATAAGTAAGGTATTATAATAGACTTTATAGTCTTAATATTTTATTACCTTATAATTATTTAAAAATAATACTTTAAAGCTTTCTAATAAAAACCTTAATAGTAAAAAATATCTATAAATAAGGTAATTTATTTAATATTAATAAGGTAATTTTTACCTTATTTTTACTATAGATTTAAATTAGTTATATAGACCTATATAATAATAAGTAAAAAGGACTAGGCTTATTATTAAGTAGTTAAGCTATTTAACTTACCTAGGTGCTTAATAACTTTCTTATAGTATTTAAAAAGCTATTTAAAGCTATTAGCTTTTTAATTTTATTTTAATAGTATAATATTATAGGCTAATAATAATAAAAAGGCCTTATTTATTATAGGCTAGTAAGAAAAGATAGTACTAAGGGGCAGCTAAAATATTAATCTTATCTCTCTTAAAAGCTAAAGAGCTAGGGCTAAAGTAAAAGCTTATATAAATAATACTAAGTTTTTTATCTTTTTATCCTACTAGGTATAAAGATAATTATCTATATTAAGAATAATATTAACTATAAAAAACCCTTACCCCTAGTTTATACTAAGCTATTATATAACTTATTTTCTTACCCTAGGTTAAAATAATATACTTTATTAGCTTTTTTACTTCCTTTCTTTCCTTTTTTCTTTTATCTCTTATTTTTTCTCTTTCTTTTTCTTCTCTCTTTATAATATATTTAATAATTTTATATCTATAAAAGCTTATATAACTAAATACTTAATAACTAAAGAATTATAAATTATACTTTATAATATATAAAGAAATAAATCTAATTATAACTAATTCCTTCTTATTAAAAAGTAATTAGGTAAACCCTATTATATATATAAGAAAATAGTTTAAAAGACTAGTTTATTACTTATACTTATTAATAAGTATATTTTATAAGGTATAATATAATATATACCTATAAGTATTAAAATATATCCTATAAAGTATATAGCTATACCTAAGCTAGTTTATACTTTTATTTTATAGGGTATAAGAGTATATTACCCTATAAGATATAAGAGTATATCCTTTTTATCTTATAAGGTATAAGAATATATTACCTTATAAAGTATAGGAGTATATCCTTTCTACCCTATAAGGTATAAGAGTATATTACTTTATAAAGTATAAGAGTATATCCTCTTTACTTTATAAAGTATAAGAGTATATCCTCTACTAAGTTGTATCTATTAGTTATATTATCTACCTTAAGCACTTAGTGCTTTATAAGGTATAATACTCTTATATTTCCTACTTTTAATCCTAACTTATTATACTTAAAAAGCCCTCTTAATAAAGTAATACTAATAAAGTTAAAGCTTAAAGCCTTATAAATAATAAAGACTTTATCTTTTTAACTAAGTTATACTTAAAGATAAATAACTATTCTAAGATAAAAGGCTATAATTAAACTATATATAAATAATTAAAGATTATAACTAAATATAAGAAAAATAAAGAGTTAATAAGAGATAATAAAAAATAATAAAGAAAAAAGTATATAATATTAACTTAGGTTATTATAACTAATAAAAAAGGCTTAAAAATAATAAGATCTTAAAAGATTTAATAATAGCTATTATATATATATATCTAATACTTTTAATAGATTATTATAATATAGTTTAGTTTTTATAATAACTATTATATATTTATAAAAGAGGATATTATAATAGTTATTATAAAATCTCTATTAAAAAGGTATAAAACTCTTTTATTAAGCCTTAAATAAGCTTAAATACTAGTATTAATAAGCTTTATTTACTACTTTATAATACTAAATATTAATAGGATTAAGAAATTTAAGCTAATCTAAAAGCTAAAAAGAGTTATATTTATATAAGCTTATACCTAGATAGTTAAACTATATACCTAGGTATTAATTCCCTTATTTATTAAAATTTATATTTTTTATTTATCTTCTTCTTTTTAATTTAATATTTTATATATCTTTAATATAATTATAAATTTATCTATTATTATTAATATTATAATACTTTAAAATAAAATAATTTATAAATTTATTTATTATTATTAATATTATAATACTTTAAAATAAAATAATTTCTATATTTATTAATTATTTATATATATTAATATACTTAATATAAATATATTATTATATTATTTTATAATTTATAAAATTATATATAAATATATAATATTTAATTATAAAATAAAATATCTTAATATATTATCTTATTATATTATTATATTCTTTATATTATATATTTTTTAAATTA
>MU270015.1:2331756-2428730 GCA_021432635.1 Thozetella sp. PMI_491
TACGTCTATAATCTCCCAGAGTATATTAAGGTAGGCAGGCCATAAGATAATAGGGATAGCTGCTGCTTAGTTGGTATTTATAAGGGTTATAAGCTTGCCCTAACTGTGTAGCAACAGGTTGTTAAGGTTTTAGCTGATATATTAAAAGTAGAGGATCAGCTAGGTATACATGCTCTTAGTGATCTGTGAAAGCTTTTTATTAGGGATAGAGAGTAGGAGGGTAGGGTGCTGCTAAAAAAAGTAGTGGAAGAGTAATATATTAAGCTTAGCGAGGCAAGCAGGCAGCACGCTTAGGGCGAGGAACTAGGCATATATATTGCCGAAATAGGTAAAGTAGGGGAGTATAGTAATGTTGTAAGAGGCAACAGCAGGGTCCTAAAGCTTATAGAATAAGTCGTTTATAGTCTTAATAGCTTTCTAGTTAGATATAGCTATAGTAATATACTAGCTTATAAGCTTAGTAGCTTCCTTAAGGCCTGCAAGGGTGAACTTAACCGTGTCCTTGATAGTATGCTCTGGATGGGCCTGGACAAGGGCCTAGCGGTACTGATTAGCAAGAGTAGGGAGTAGCTTAGACGTGGCGTTAGCATAGAATGCGTGGAGAAGCAGGTTGACGATGGCCTTGATAAGGATCTAGATATACTCTTAGCTTTAGCCGGGCTTAGTAATAAGGTTAAAGAGCTGCTTAAGGAAGGATTTGCTCTGCTAGTACTAGCGGATAGCACTACAGTAGATCTAAAGGCTTAGGACGGTAATAATGCAGAAGTAGTACTTTTATAAGGTAAACTTGTGCTAGTTAGTAAGGTCTAAGAGGAAGGTAAACCTGTAGCGGTTGTATATCTTAGCCAGGCTAAGCCCTAGCTGCTAGTGCCTAGGCATATACTCTTAAAAGGGGCTGTTAAGTATAGCGGTAAGGTAGGGCGGGCTGTGCTAGGCAAAGTTGCTTAAGTAGTAGGCAAGGATGCTAAAAAGGGAGATAGTGCTTTACGGGGCGAATAGGTCTTTACTATAATAGGTATAGATATAGTCTATAGCCTATAGTGTCTTGTTAAGGTTTATATAGAGGAAGCTGTTAAAGGTACTAGTAGGTATTATATAATAGGCGTCTAGCAATATATTAATAGGGATAGGTATAATAGGTTCTAGCTAGGAAGAGGCACTGCCTAGGAGTGTATATTACTACTACTCCTACGCCTAGATATGCTAGGCAAGTTCTAGGGTGAGGCAGATCTTAAACTATTAGCTTATATTAGACGGGACAGCGTTTTTATAGAGGATATAGTATATATACTGGCAAGAGGCTATAAGGCTATAGGAGGTATATATTTGGTTAGTAGTAGTGTGGGCTATAGTAGAGATGCCTTTCCAGTCTTTATACCTATAGGCAAGGTTAATAATACCTAGGTGTATAAAGAGATAAGTGTTATATATATTAAAGGCTTTTTTAGTAACTATATATAAATAGATATACTATATACTATGCCTATATATCTCTAATAAGGGGTATAGCTTAAAGGTTAGTGTTATACTATTATAGAGGAGATAGATAAGGTATTTTATAGTGTATATATAGCTTATAAGGGGGGTGTTAAAGGTATTATTATTAAGAAGTGCCTTACTAACCCATCTAGCTAGAAGCTTTTAAGTGTTAAGCTAGTAGTATTATTAGGCTAGTATAGTATAGTTATACTAGTGCTGTCCAGTGCTTAGGTACTCTTTTAGCTAGAACTCAGCCGCTAGGTTAATATATTACCTATAAAAGGAGGCCAGGAGGCTAGGGAGTATAAGATAAGCTTAGGCTTGCTTTTTAAACCTATTAAGACAGGCAGCTACTAAGTCTGCCTTAAACCCTATCTTAAAGCCTTTTCAGTCGTAGAGGAAGAATGTATGGGCAAAGACAGCTATACTCTTAGTAGTACTATTATAGTCCTAGTTATAGTTGTGGTTAGGGGAGAGGAGGGGGCCTAGGGTAATAGCAACTGCCTAGATTATAGTAGTGTTAAAGAGTATGCCTTTAGGCTAGCTATAGGTGCTAGCCTGCCTATACTACTTAGCCTTATAGGCCTTAGATTAGGCAAGTGTATCTTTAAAGGTAGCAGGGTAGTACTAGGTAAATAAGGAGCTAAGGGAGTGAATAACTAGGTAGATAATAGACTCGAAAAGGGTCTAGTATATCACACTAGACATATAGACTAGGTATCTAGTAGATACCCTTTTATTTACTGCTATAAAGGCCTTGGGAAGCAACAGTTAGAACAGCATTGGGAGAAATAGGTAGACCGGGACAGTTTTAACCTAGAGGAAGACAAGGTAGGGGATTTAGTGTATAGGCATAAGTATACCTATGGCAAAGATGCCTCTATTATTAATAGGTAGTTTATAAGGGAATAAGACTTAAAGGTAGATAGATTTTAAGAGGAGGCTAGTTAGTAATAGTATAAGTATATACTTAGTAGCGCCTTAAAAGATAGTAAGGTTATAGAAGACTAAGAGATAGCTATTAATATCTAGGACGGTTATACTAAGTATAGTAAAGCAAGAATAATTGAGATAAAGATAAACCTAAGCCTTAAAAAGTAGCTTTAAGACTAGGCTGGAAAAGGTGTGTTAAAGGAAGTTATAGTAAGGGAATAAAGGCTTAGGCACTCCTTTAAGTACTAATAGGATAGGGTGGTTAGTATATTAGAGGCTAACCTTAGCACTTTCCTTAATAAGTATCTTCTTATACTAGCTGTTTAGCCAGGAGTTACTAGCCGTCTCTAAGATCGATACGTGTTTTAAATAGGACTTAGAGTAGGATTATTTGGCGTTAAGATAGAGGTATAGCAGATAAGTGATAAGTCTAGCTAGTAGGACAAATATAATAGTATAGACAAGGCAGTCCTTAAGGCTTAGAGGCTCTAAGAGCTAGTCTATAAACATCTATTAGTTAGGGATAATAGGGCTGTAGAGATTACTATACTAAAAGGTTATATCTAGGAAAGGAGGTGTAGCAGGTTATAAAACAGGAATAGTGATAATATTATTATTAAACTAGCTGAACTAATTATAAAAGTTAGATAAAGGAGATAGTAGCTTAGGCTAATCTATAGAGCTTTCTATATATAAACTAGCTATAATAAGATTATATAAGGAGGAAGTAAGACTAGATAAGGAAGTTTTAATATCTATCTTACTAGGAAAAGTAGTATGTCTAGTGATATAATATAGATGTCTAGTAACTATTTTTATTGTCTCTAATACCTCTAGTATCTCTAATAAATATAATTTATAGACAGAGATAAATAAAGAGCTAGAAAGACTTAGTAATACTCTTATAAATAAGTTAAATAAACTATAAATCCTAAGCCCTTATTAGACTCTATCTAGAAAAATAAGTTATAATAATATCAGGTGATTTAAAATCCCTGGCTTGCCTAGTCCCTGATTCCTATTCCTCTTCCCCTTTATAACATATATATATATATATATATATATATAATACACTCGCTTACACTTCTTACTAACTACTACTTAAAACACGGGTTATATATTACCTATAGATAAGGCCTAGATTATTAGGGCTATAAAGCAAATTATATTTGTTATAAAAAGAAGAAAAAGAAGTTATATAGCAATAAAGGAGGAAGGAGAAATAAGGTATTAGAGATAGGAAGAATCTATATAATAAGAACTATAAGGCGATAGATTTTATTTGATATGTTGTTCTTTAGATTAGTTTAAAAAAATATAGAGTCTTAGGATATTAATAATCTAAACTATTAGCTAAGCCAATAGTTTAGTCTTATAAGCCTCTTTATATAGGATACTATAGTGATTTCCGCCTGTTAGAAATCCTTTCCTCCTGTAGGAAATCACTATGGTTTCCCCCCGTGAGAGATCACTATAGTTTCTACCTATGAGAAATCACTATCATTTCTACCTATAGGAAATCACTATGATTTCCTATGGTAGGAAATCATAATAGTTTCCTACCAGTAGAAATCACTATAGTTTCCACCTATGGGAAATCACTATAGTTTCCCACGGTAGGAAATTACTATAGAATATAGAGTCTTGGGATAGGAATAATCCGAACTATTGGCTGAGCCGATAGTTTGGTGGGTCTTATAAGCCTCTCCACTAAAAAAAAAAAAAAAAAATATTCCTAAACCCTAAACAGATCAGGGTAGTTAGAATAACTTTACATCCTAACCCTATTATTTAACCCTAACTATATCTCTAGTAGCTATATACTTTAAGTTAGGACACTTTTTAACTGTTATACACTTTAAATAATAGGTATAAGTTAAACTTATATATAATATATATCTTTTTCCTTAATATATTCTGTTTAAGATTTCTTTTTTTTTCCTATAGATTATCTTTAATATATCTAGTATATATAATAACCTAATATTTAGATATAAATAATAATAACTAACTATAAATTATTTTATTAAAATAATATAGTTTTTAAAAAAAGAGTATAATCCTATATCTTTCTTAAAGAATTAAAAATATAATTTATTTTCTTCTCTTTTCTTTTTCTTTACTTTTTTTTCTTTTATATATAGTTTTATATAATCTTTATAATCTAATTAATTCTTATTTATATATTTATTATAATACTTTTCTTATTATTTTTATATAATATATAACTTTATCACTTAAAAAATATAAATTCTAATAAGTTCTTTCCTATCTTTCTTATTTTTAAACTTAATTTAATATTATATATCTTTTATAGTATTTAAACTTCTTTTTTAATTAATATAGATAAATTAGACAATAGAACTTATTATAAATAATAAGATTAAAACAATAAAATTATAAATATAATTATAAGATAATACCCTTTTATAATTATAAAAATATAAAATACTATCTTATATAAAAGAAAATAAAAACAATACCTACTCTAACACTACTCTGTCTATATAAAAAAAAATAAACTAGCAAAGCTAATATAATTCCTACCCTCCTTATTACACTAGATAAATAAGCTATTAGAGAAGTAAAAAGTGGCTTACCAGTAGATTTATATTACTTATATTCTTAATCTACTAGGATATTATAAAAGACATATTTCCTATGTTTATATATATACCTACTTTTAACATCTTAACTAGCAGCCCCTTATATATATATTATTACTCTATTACTAACTTTTATCTACTACTATTATTAACCTTTTCCTACTATATATTATAAAACACCTATAGTATAAAGCAATAAGAGTATCCTATAAGTATAGGGAAGATAGTATAGATCTTTTTAGCCTAGGGGGTAAAATATTATTCTATCTCTAACAGTGTTTATATACTTAGCTAGTACTCTCCTTAGTTATAGATTTAACCTTGATATATATCTTACTATAAGTATGCCTTTTTTATATAATATATAACCCTTTCCTCCTCCTACTACAGCTAGAACAGCCTGTATTAGATGTATCTAATCACTAGCTGCTTCTACATCTACACTCTAAACCCTTATATCTCGCCTTTACACCCCTGTATATAACACACTAGCTTACTCTACCTAAATATAACTATTTATATAACATATTAGTTTAGCTCTTTCTTATTATTACACACTACTATTAATCTACTGTCTAATATCCCATTGCTACACCTAAGTACCGCCTTACACATATTATAGCACGCCTCACCCTCCTTATAGCCTACCTAGTCGTCCCGCCTATCTATTTAACTATTAAATAGTATCTACCAGTATATAAGCCTATTAAAAAGATCCTCTAGTCTAAGCAGCCCACTAGCCTCTACCTTACAGTATTTCTACTATTATTACTCCATCTATACCACTATCTAAACTACAATAGTTTCACTAGGTCTACTGTCCCGCCTAACTTACTTACTTTACTATATATAGTCACTTATAATAAATACCCTGCTAATATAAACAACTATATAGATATTAAGCACGTTAATCCTAAGCCCTACTATATTAGTTATAAGAAATAGCTGCTTATCCCTAAAATAGTCCTATAGTATTACCTATATCTATACCTATAGTAGCCCTGCCTTTTTATCTTCTACTATTATATCATAGTAAAAGCTTAAGTAGTTAAATAGCTCTATAAGTAACTTTAATATCTTAATAATAATATAGTAGATAATAATCTTAGCTAGTACTAGATACTATATAAGTTTATACTCTAGTAGTACCTATAGATACTTATCTTTACTTATGTCTTTCTTTTACTCCTTAACTAAATACTAGATATTAGGCTAAGTAGTCTAGCTATAAAACAGATAGATATAATACTAGTCCTAATTAATCTAGTTAAAAAAGAGTACTTTATCTACTAGTTATAGTATAACTATTAGATATACTATCTATATACTTATATACTTAAGCTATTTTAATACCTAGAGCTTAGGCTAGAATTTCTTTAAGCCCTTAAGAATTATATAGTATTTATCTACTATAATCTAATCAAGCTACTAGCCATCTTAAAGATACTTAAGATATATTTAAAAGCCTTTACTTATCACTAACTCAGGCATAACAAAGACAAGCTACTCAGCAGTATAGTAATTCGCCAATATCTACTAGTTAGTTAGGATCTTATACTTTTAACACTAGTTAAATATATCCCTAAAAAGCAACACTAGTAGTATAATTATAATTATAACGCCACTAGTTATACAAGCTACTAATAGTAAAAAGTATATACTCTTATCTATATTAATACTTATAATAATAATAATTAGTGTCTACCTATATTAAAGCGCCTTAATAATTAGCTCCTATATACTCTAGAACTACAACCTACTACCCTAGAGCTACTCTAAGATTATAGGGAGAAAGACACTACATAGTTACTACTAGTATACCTATTACTTCTCTAACACCTAGGTTTTAAAAAGTATTAATACCTTATATTTCTACCTAGACACTAATAGCCTATCCTTATCACTCTAGAACCTAAGCAAGTAGTACTAGTTATATAAGATCGCCTAGTACTACTTTAACATCTACTAGCTACTAAATAAGCCCTTACTTACTAGCTATCTATAGACCTATACCACAAACTAGCTGCTATACCCAGCCTAAAGATCCTAAAGACTATCATATTCCTCCTTACCCTTAAACCCCTTATCTTCTAACTCATACCTACTATTATATCTACTATTATACCCACCCTTATTACCTAGCTCATAAAACTACTCCTAAAGGTACTACTATATAAACATAATTACTATATACTACTAGCTACTAATATTAATTATAAATCTAATATACTACTTACTGATCTACTACAACACCTACCATATTTACTTAGCCATCCACACCTTTCTAGCCACTACTAGTATAACTTTATTAACCTCACTAATACTATTAAGTATATCAGTCTATATAATTAATTAGAGCTGCCTCGCCCTATACACTTAGACCTAATATACCTCTTAAAACAGTAGTATAAGCCAGAGATAATAGACAAGTAACTTACTAACCTCTTATAGTAAAAACCTATATATAATCTATAGCTTATTAGTGTATATATATGCCTTATAAGAGCTAATTATAATTATAACCTACTAACTGTCGATAAAAATATTCTATAGCCCTTTATTACTAGTATTATAATACTATAATATTAAGAGATTATTTAACTATACTAACTACCCCTTAGATAAGTAAATATAAAATAAAAGCAGCTTATAAAACTAATTAAATACAATCTTAAAACCCTAGACAACATATAGGTCAAGCGCTATATCATTACTAGTACCTACAGGCCAGAATTATTACGCCTAAAGTACTATACTATATCCAACCCACTTATAGAGCTATATTAAGCTAGTATAAGGGGCTAGTTATATAATAAATAAGTGCCTAATAATATAGTCACTAGGGTTGTCTAATAAGCTATCCCACAGGATCTTTAACAGCCTAGCTAATACCTTAGAATTAGAAAAGAAAAACAGATCTTATAGTAAGACGTTATAACACTTATTAATAGCCCTATATATTATTACCTAGAGCTAGGAAACCCTAAGCCAGATACCTTTAAAGACTAGTATCTCCCTAGACTAACTAATATACCCCTCGCTAATAAGTATACTTTACTTCTTTATATTATACTATTATAGCTTAAGAATATACTCTATTAACATTATTAGGATTAGCTTAGCCCTAGCCTTAGCAGCCCCCTTATCTTATAATAAATAGTTCTATATAGTCTAATAAACAAGTTTAAAGTAGCTATTAATAGTTTCCCCAGCTTCTTCTACTATAAGCCCCTTATCTATATAATATATAATCTATACCTATTATATCTAGTATATATCTTTTAATACTAATAGCTAGATAACTATAGTAAGTATAAAGAGTTTTAACATAATAATAGTCTTAAGCTTTTATAATCTATCCTTACTAATCATAAGTATAATAACAAAGCTAACTAATATATTATTATATTTAGTGTCTTTTAACATATAATAAACAACTAACATAAGAAATATAAGTATATAGCTGTTAAGTATAGTAAAGGCTTACTTAGCATATAACACCTCTAGGTTACTCTTATACTACTAGAAGATCTCCTTAGTATAATTAGCTGCGTCAAGTATTATATTAAGCATTGTTTTTTATATAGTAGAAAGCTAGAATAATAAGTACTTAATTAAGTCTTTAATTATAATATACTACACTATATATACTAGAAACGCTTTTATAATGTCTTAATACTAGTAGATAGTAGCAGGCCAGTAGTAATATAAAAATAACTAGTTACTACTAGTAGTATATTTCTACTGTATAACTTTAAATAATATACTAAGCCTAATAACATCCTATTATACGTTCTAGGTTATCTTAATATAAAGCTATAAGAAAGTAAAAAAGACCTATTAAAATACCTTATTATATTTATAGTCTTTATAATTATCTATATCTAGGGTAGAGAGTGAGAGCGTTAATAATAAAAGTACCTATAGCTTATCTTTATAATTACTAAACACTATAAGATATATAATCGCCCTAATCCTTTTAACCTATATATTAGGGCCCTTAAACTTATTTAATGCCTTAATCTACTCTGCCTTAGCCTTCTAGACCTAGAGTATAAGCGCCTTAAAATACTATACTATCTATTAAATAGTCTCTACAAGCTCTCCTATATTAAAGACAAACCTATCTTTAGCTATACATTTATAAAGCACCTTAAAGTACTATAGGCTCTTTCTATAGTTAAAGAGTATCTAGTAAAACACCCCTATATACTAGTAGGGCAGGTCTTTAAAGCTATTAATACCTTTATATAGATACCCTTGCTTAACAGGCTAGTACTTATAATCTTATATTAAGTATTAGTAAATCTACTTCTCTATTATAGTAATATATAGATAATCCTTTATATATATATAATAAAAGCTACCCTACTATACTAGATAGATATATAAGAGCTTTATAATAATATTAGCGGGTAGAATATATACCTTTAGCTTAGCCTTACTCTTTATAAGATTAAACTATTAGGACTATATAATTACAGTTATATATATATCTTTAAGGATATAGTAACTAGAGAGATAATTATTAATCTACCCCTATATAATAGTATAGTAGTATTACTTATAGATAAGTAGCTGTTAGGCTTTTAAAATATAGAAATATATTATTATAAAGAAGGTATGGAAATTAAGTAATAGTTAAAAGCTATAATACCTAACTCCTGTCTTTAAGTCTAATAGCTAGTACTTAACACAGTACTTATAAGATCTTCTAATCCTATTATCTCTTAATCTTAATAGTAGTATCAGTTAAAATCTCTTAGGCCCTAGTAAATAGCTATATTAAATATTAATATAGTAAGTTAAGAGTAACTAGCTAATAGGAAAAAGACCTTACTCTTTAACCTTAGTCTTTTACTAGCCTTATCAAGCAATAAATATTAGCTGAATAGTAGATCCTTAGACTCTAGACAGGCGGATAATATAGATTAGCTATAGTAACTAATAGCTTAGACATATAATACTTAGGCTAGAAACACTAATTCAAGCTAGCGCTAATATATTAATGTAAAGCATGTTATACACGATAGATATAAGAAAAAGAAAGCGAGATTTGAACTCACTAGGTCTACTTGTATTATATACTCTATTTATAGCTCTATATAAGTATAGGAACCTACCTTTCCTAGAAAAGACATAGCCCTTAAAATCGAAAAGATATAGCCCCCTATAGAAAATATGGAGACGTTTTTTTCACACTAAAGAAAAAGAGTTAGCCTCCTTATGTCTTTTAATATAATAGTTAGGGATAATAAAGCTATAGAGATTATTATATTAAAGGGTTATATCTAGGAAAAAAGGTATAGTAGGTTATAAAGTAGAGATAGTGATAATATTATTATTAAACTAGTCAAACTAGTTATAAAAGTTAGATAAAAGAGATAATAGCTTAAACTAATCTATAAAGCTTTTTATATATAAGCTAGCTATAATAAGATTATATAAAGAAGAAGTAAGACTAGATAAGAAAGTTTTAATAATACTTATCTTATCTAGTAAAAATAATATATCTAGTAATATAATATAGATATCTAATAACTATCTCTATTATCTTTAATACCTTTAATATCTCTAGTAAATATAACCTATAGATAGAGATAAATAAAAGACTAAAAAGGCTTAGTAATATCCTTATAAGTAAGTTAAATAAACTATAAATCCTAAGCCCTTATTAGACTCTATCTAGAAAAATAAATCGTAATAATATTAGGTGATTTAAAATCCCTGGCTTGTTTAGTCCCTGATTCCTATTCCTCTTCCCCTTTATAATATATATATATATATATATATATATAATATACTTACTTATACTTCTTATTAACTATTGTTTAAAATATAGGATATATATTACCTATAAATAAGGCTTAGATTATTAAAGCTGTAGAGTAGACTATATTTATTATAAAAAGAAGAAAAGAAAGTTATATAATAATAAAAGAGGAAGGAGAAATAAAGTATTAGGGATAGGAAGAATTTATATAGTAAGAACTATAAGGTGATAGATTTTATTTAACATGTTATTCTTTAGATTAGTTTAAAAAAATATAAAGTCTTAGGATATTAATAATTTAAACTATTAGCTAAGCTAATAGTTTAGTCTTATAAGCCTTTTTATATAGGATATTATAGTAATTTCTACCTATTAGAAATCCTTTCCTCTTATAGGAAATCACTATAATTTCCCCTTATAAGAGATTACTATAGTTTTTACCTATAAGAAATCACTATTATTTCTACCTATAGAAAATCACTATAATTTCTTATAGTAAGAAATTATAATAGTTTCCTACTAGTAGAAATTACTATAGTTTCCACCTATAAGAAATTACTATAGTTTCTTATAGTAGGAAATTACTATAAAATATAAAGTCTTAAAATAGGAATAATTTAAACTATTAGCTAAGCTAATAGTTTAGTGGGTCTTATAAGCCTCTCTACTAAAAAAAAAAAAAAAAAAAAAAAATTCCCAAACCCTAAATAAATTAGGGTAGTTAAAATATATATATATTTATATTAAAGGCTTTTAAAAAATAGATTTATCCTTATATAAAAGAAGGTCTATATAAAAGATAGTTTATATAAAGGCTTAATCTCTTTTAAAATCCTTAAGTTTAATAAGATATAAAGCTTTATAAAAACTTAGGGGAGATATATAACTAGGCTAGATTTTTAATTAAGTCTTTTCCTAGCTTTATTAACTATAAGTAAAATACTAAAGATTTTAAAAAACCTAGGTATAATATAAGAATTAAATATAATAACCCCTCTTCCTAGCCTTATTAAAAGCAAGGCTAGGCCTTTAATTTTAATACTATAGCTTATATTATTATACTAGGTTACTAAGTAAGAGTAGATGTATTTATTATAAGACTTAACTATCTTTTACCTTATATTTAACAGGCTAGGTAATTAATACCTAGTTAGCTTATTATAGCTTAGATAACTTATTATAGCCTAAATAACTCGTTATAGCCTAGTTATAAAATTATAAGCTATTCTAATAATTATCTCCTTTATATATAGATACTATTCTTATATAAATATCCTCTTTTTCCCCTCTGCCCTATTAATTATCTAATAGCTATTAGTATAAAATTATTAGTAATATACTTATTATAGCCTAGTTAGCCTATTATAACTTAATTAGCTCGTTATAGCCTAGTTAGCTTATTATAGCCTAAATAACTTATTATAGCTTAAATAGCTTATTATAGCCTAGATAACTTATTATAGCTTAATTAGTTTACTATAGCCTAGTTAGCTTACTATAGCCTAGTTAGCTTATTATAGCTTAATTAGCTCACTATAGCTTAAATAGCTTATTATAGCCCTAATTAACTTATTATAACCTAGTTGACTTATTATGGCTTAATTAGCTTATTATAGCCTAATTAGCTTACTATAACTTAGTTAGCTTATTATAGTAGGGATAGCTTATTATAGCCTAGTTGGCTTATTATAGCCTAGATAGCTTATTATAGCCTAAATAGCTTATTATAGCCTAAATAACTTATTATAGCCTAGATAATTTACTATAACCTAGCTATAAAATCACTAGCTATTCTAATAACTATTAATACCCTCTATATATAAATACTATCCCTATATAAATGTCTTCTTTTCCCCTTTGCCCTATTAATTATCTAATAGCTATTTATATAAAATCACTAGCTATATACTTACTATAGCCTAGTTAGTATATTATAGCTTAAATAGCTTACTATAGCTTAATTAAGTTATTATAACCTAATTAGCTTATTATAGCTTAGTTAGCTTACTATAGCCTAGCTATAGAATCACTAGTTATTCTAATAACTACCCCCTCTATATATAAATACTATCCTTATATAAATATCCTCTTTTCCCCTCTGCCCTACTAATTATCTAACAGCTACTTATATAAAATCACTAGCTATATACTTACTATAGCCTAATTAGCATATTATAGCCTAGATAGCTTACTATAGCCTAATTAGCTCGTTATAGCTTAGTTAGCTCACCATAGTCTAATTAGCTTACTATAGCCTAATTAGTACACTATAGCTTAAATAACTTATTATAGCTTAGTTAGCTTACTTTTAAAAAAAAGGTATAGATAGAAAATATTTATATATAAGTAACTTTTTACTTTAAGAACCCTAAGTTTAACATAATATAAAGCTTTATACAAAC
Organism: Thozetella sp. PMI_491; assembly: GCA_021432635.1. Classification (NCBI taxonomy): domain Eukaryota; kingdom Fungi; phylum Ascomycota; class Sordariomycetes; order Chaetosphaeriales; family Chaetosphaeriaceae; genus Thozetella; species Thozetella sp. PMI_491. The sequence continues at coordinate 2,344,950 of MU270015.1, forward strand.
TTAAGGGAGGCGTATAATAAAGCTAGATTTTTAGTATATTATCTAGCCCTATTTTTACAGGTAAAATATATATAGCTAGTATAAGTAGCTATAAAAGCCTTTTATACTCTGCTAATACAATATAGATTTAAACACAGCCCCTCTTCCTACTTTACAGCAAGCCCTTAATTCTAACATAGTATAACTACACTAAGTCACCAAGTAAAAAACAATCTTAATTTTTACTTCCCTTATCTTATTTATAATTACTTCTCCTAGCCTAGAAATTATATAAACCCTAGTTATCAGCTATAGGAAATTAGCTCTAGTATAATTAATTGTCAAGCAAGCCCTACTTATACAGGCCTTAATAAGGTGAAGTAACTCTAGGATTTCTCTTGTATAGATTTAAATCTAGAAAATTCTTAAAAGCTTAGAATTTAATATTTAAGCTTATTTTTATCCTTTTTATCTCCTATATTTTTTAAGGGTGTTTTTTAAATATAAAGTCTATAAGCTCTACCCCCCTTTTTTCTACAAGCTCTACCCCCTGTTTTTATAGATTTTAACGTCGCACAGGCCAATTTTCTACGAGCTCTACTACAGCTCATTGGGAAATTACTAATAGGGGTAGATAAATGCTTGCCCCCTACTGTAGTATTATTCTGCTTACTTGTTCTATGAGGGGTAGATAACTGCTGATGTGTGGCTGAGCTGCAATCTCTCGGAAATGCGATGTGAAAGTTGCACTTTGAGCGATTATTTAAATTGGTTAAAATAAATCTGCAGTTATATTTGGGAAGCTCTGCGACCTAGCCTGGATAACCTTTTCCAAATCCTTTCCACAGCAAGCTTTTAATCCGCATATACTTCATTACTATATCAGCCAACCAAGGATCTTCTGGAAAGATGCCCGCGATAGAAGATTCTTTCCCTCAATATATAAAGCTTCTTAAGGAACAATTCCAGCTGGATAAGCCAGAACAGATCGATCAAGATAATCCCGATACCTTAGACCAGGAGCGAGTGGGTTCTATAGACATATCTCCATTCTTCAAGCATAAAGGATATGACCCAAACAACGGGACGACAGATTGCCGGGACTGGTTGGTCTCCAAGACTAAAATATCGGATGATGGGCTTTGGGATGATCCTCGTGGAAATGCTCCACAAGCCCCTCAAGAGAAGCCTCAAGTGGTTCTTGACGGAAATCGACTTGCCATGGATGATGGTACTTCTCAGCTCACCAGTCAACTAGACTCTGAGATCATTCGGTCATGGTCTAAGTTGTGCCCTCAGGACTCTAATAATACGAATGGTCGGCATGTATTATCTCTAAACGGCAGTGTAATACAATTAAAGCCGAATGATAAAAAAGCTGAAATCCCTAATGAGCAGACACCTGTACTCGGCACTCTCTGGTAAGCTACAGCTTCAGTCACGTTCAAGGTAGCACATAGGCAAATAATACTAATATATACCTAATTAGGGAATTGCCCATGTTCGGAGACGAACTTGGACCTGAACTTGATATATTGAGTCTAGGATCTGCATATGCCGTGATAGGTATTCTCGCGGTCGCAAAGCAGAAGTATTCCACCTTCTTCCTGGATCGCTACTGCGCCCAGTGGCAAAAATATCAGTCATCTCAACTATCCCACTCGCCGACAGAAGTGGATCAAAATGGCGTTCGAAGTGCTTCTCTTCATTTACAGTATCATATGAGATCGTTTCGTGTTACAGATAAAAAGAAACTGTCAGAGCCAAATGGTATTATATGTCATCGTCTCACGGTATTGCTCCCAAGTGGGGGATCTAAGTGGATTAAGGAAGAGCGGCGGTCGATTGGTGTTATTTGCTATCCAGAAAAAGGTCCATTACCAAGCATTTTCAAAGAAGAAGAAATCGGAAGGTACTGCATTCTCCAGGCCAAGCACCGGAAACAGAGCGGTCCATATTGGCTCTTCTCTGGGGGAACTATCAAACTATCTCGCACATGGACAGGAATTGCAGTTTTTCAGTTATTAGTCTATAGGGAGATAAAGGAGTGGGCGAAAGACTGGGAGCATACTATGCGACTTCTCAAAGAGAATTCAAGCTTCCAGGTAATTACAATCTATTGCCCACCTCACCTTTGTTAGAGGATAGGACTAATAAAAATTAGATATAGGTTGCAGACATCTCTGACCCAAAATCACGGCATAACTTAATATATGATGACTTCAAGTTAAGTCGCTCCGAGAACTACTTCTTAGTTATCCAACTTCTTAGGGTTTTTGAGGAATGGGTCAGTCAAGCACTAGACGAACTCCCTAAACTCGTCGAAAGCAGTCTCCAATATAGGTTTAAAGGAGCAGGTGACAAAGATCTTTCAACATCTCTTGACCCAGTAATTACCCGGAACTGGGAAATACTACTTTTAGAGCACGGGAAAACATGCCGGGATCTTCTTGATCGCATTTCTCGACAAGCGGATAAAGTCAAAAGTCTTCGAGATGGTGTCAGTTTAATATCTTTCTAAGCCGCCTAGAAATAGCAGCTTTAAAGCCTTACAATCTACTAACGCAATGCTTATAGCTCTATACTGCTCAGCAAGTCCGTAAAGCAACAAGAAGTACTCGTATGAATCAGATCATGTTACTATTTACCATGACAACTATTCTATATCTCCCGCCAACATTCGTCGCGGTAGGATTATACTATCTTATCTATGGCTAAACAACACATTATTAACTAAGTTAAATACAGACATTTATAGCACTTGATTTATTTAAAGTTTCAGACCCTAAGACTTTCTGGAAAATATTTAACAGTGTTTCTGGTGTTACTTATTGCCTTGGAATAACCGTACTAATCATCATTTACCGGAGAGAAGCTGAAGAAACTTTTGGAAAAATAACTTTAAAAGCTACAACGTTCTTGAGTTAGTTCCCTAAACCTATAGGTAATCCTAAGCCCTCTTTAAAGGAACCTAATGTGTGAGAATTACTGGGTTAGATAGATGTGTATTGACTCTGTGAGCAGGTCTAGAAGATCTGGTCTGCTGGCAGCAGGGAACATGGTTAAATAACACAATGTTAAATATCCTTGAACGAGTAACACTCGCTAATATCTTGACTAGATGAAGTTGTATGAGTTTGCTAGTATTATTTAACTCTAAAAGACACTGTGTAATAAGTTATAGAAACTGCTACTTACTATGCCTACCTAGCAGTATTTAAATATACCTGCTCGTATCTTCTAATACAACTGGCTAATAATCAGCTATTTCTAGATAATACTTTATACCTCAAAGTACTCTTAGCTAGTGTTCTAGTCTGTGCCCAAATAAGTATTTAGAGTGAGAGAGGACACTAATTTCACACATAAGAGTATGTAAAATACCTCTACAATAAATTAAGGCCAGGCATGCTTTCGGTAGTGTGTTGGTACAACTTATAAATGCTATTAGAGGATCCCAATTTAGAAACCCTTCTCTAATACGTTGTAAGGCAGGTTTAGTGAGGCAGGTGCAATCGCTATTTCAACGAGCGCGAGTTATAATTTAATCCTCTACTCTATACTTTAAATACTAAGACCTCTCTTTAAGGGAACAGGATTTGCTAGACGACTGAAAAGGCAAACAATAGTTTGACGAGAGTATATTAGATATTTATAAACATATATACCGTTGTATCTATCTCTTATAATATAAGCGTGATTAGGCTAAGGCTTAGGCCCCCTCTCCCTCTCCCTCCCTCCCTATATATATATATATATAAACACACACATACACACATATATATATATATATATTATAGGTATAGATAAAAGTATAGCTTTTAAGCTAGGCTAATATATATATATACTCTTATATTTAAGAATATTAAACTAAAGGTAAAAAGAAAGGGATTATTAAGGGATTATAAAGAGAAAAGAAAGACATTTTATACCTAGGATAAAATAAAGCTAAAAGCTAAAGGGATTTTAATATTATTAATATAAGGTATTAACCTAGTAATATATTAAAAACTCTTTATAGTTAATAAAATAAAATAATTATTATATTAAGATTTACTAGAGTAATTTAAGCTTAATTATATTATATTTATATAATAAACCTAAAAGAATCCTTATAATTACTTAATTATACCTTATTATAGCTAAAGATAATTATATTAAAAGAGGAGATAATTATAAGGCTTTAAAATATATAGCTTTATAATAAAGTATATAACTATAAGTAGAATTTAAAAGGTTTATAAATGTCAAAAGGTATAATGAGTAATTAATTTTGATGACGTAAGCAGTGGAATGCACATGAAAAGTAGGTCCGGCCAGCGGATCTTTTAGGGTGGAAGTGTAAGTGTATTTAAGTGTGTGTAAAAGGATAAAGATCTAAGATTTAAATCAGGGAGTAAAACTACGTATATATAAACTATATAGTCCTACTAATTACTATATTAAGATGGCCTATCTTTTACTATATTAGTATACTTGTAAAGACCAGTGTATAAAACGCTTGCTTATATTTAAAACGCTTTATCTTCTTACGCGTTTTATACCCTTACTAGTAGATATATATTAAAAGGGCTTAGCGTATATTTTAGTCTGTTCTTCGCGTTTTTATATGGTATAACTATTCTATATAAGAGGTGGCTGTTGTGTGGAATCGTAGATACTTTAAGGTGTGTGGTTGTTTTTACTCGTGTAGATCTTTTATAAGTATAGGGCTTTCTTGCCTGCCCTAGAGGTATATAGTCTATGCGTTTTATAATATATATTTTAGGATTTATATTTAACAATAGGTTATATATTAGCATTTATAATCTTAAATCTTAATTAATCCTTATATTTTAACTATTATTATAATCCTAATAATTAGCTTATTATAATAAATTATATCTTATTTTTATATAGCTATAATTATCTTTATAATTAAGTAGTTTACCTCTCTACTTTATATCCTTATATAAATCCTTATATAAAGCTCTTATTAATAATCTAGTTCTCCTTATAATTTATTAGACCTTATAATAATTTATATGTTTTAAATAAGTAAACTTTCTCCTTATATATTTATAGCTTTTATAATATATAGCTAGTAAGTAATTTATTTCTATATCTAAGATAAGTAAACTTTCTCTTTATAGTTTACTAGTTATAAATAATCTATTTATATATCTTAAAGAAGTAAACTTCCTCCTCCTTATATATCTTTAACTTTTATAATATATAACTAATAAGTAGTAAAAACAGGGAGCAGGAAGTAGAGCACATACAGAACAACCCACACACAACACCACCACTATACACTCCATAGCCTAATAGCTACAGCACAGAACCAATACCACAACCTTACAATCCAGTTCATAGATAGGGCCGTTAAAGCAGCGTAAGCCTAGAGGTACATGGAAGAGGGTATGTCAATACGAGATCCAATAAGTGCTGGGCTCTGACCAGGGCAGGATGAATATATAGCAATGGGGCAAAGCCCCGTAATGGTTGTACAGAGTGGTCTTGTGGTTAGTCCTGTCTAGGGAAAAACAAATGTATAACGTCGATTACTATCTAGATGATACGATAGATAGATAGATAACTTGATAGTCCTCGTCCTCTAAGGTAGGACGACACCCATTAACTACTTATACAAATCGAGCTGGTATAGCCTGGTCAGAGCAGGGTCTGGATCCACCACACAGTTCCTCCAGCGCCAGGGCCACGCGGGGCGAATAGAAAAATCCACTGACTACCCCCAGCTCAGTAGTTTATTTATATGTCTTAAATAAGTGAACTTCCTCTTTATAGTTTACTAGCTCTAAGAACCTCCTTCCTCCTTATAATAGTTTACTAATTATAAATACTCTATCTATATATATATTATCCTAGAAAAGGAATCTTTCTCTTTATATATAGGGAGAGGGGAGGAGAGGATATTAGATAGATCTTATCTCTTTATTATAGGGAAGAGTATCTTAGTTTTATATAATAGTATATATATATATATATATTAGCCCAGCTTAAGAGCTGTGCTGCTATGCTTTTATCTATGCCTATAGTATGTGTGTGATTCTATCTATAACTATATTATATTATATATAGTTCTGTATAGATGCGTGGAAAGAAAAGGAAAGAGGAGAGGAGGGGAAGGGGGAGGGGGGGGCAGAGAACCCGACGAAAAAGGCCTAAGCCTAACCTGATCGCCCCTATGTTATACAAGTTTTAATTGGCCGCCCCACTGAAAGGTACATGCACCTTCCGGGCGGAATATGTGCTAGGAGGTAGAAGCTATGAGACGCTAACTATGTGGAGGAACTAAAGCGAATTCATGTGGTCACCTAACCTGTGGAGTGTGTAATAGTTTGGTTGGGTGGGGACACCTTCCTTATGGTCATCACGTGAAGCATCTCCATAAAACTCCCCCTCCTATAAATAACACAAACAACCTCGGCTGATCTCTTTTATATTTATCTCCATTTCTTCACTGTTTACCACAATGGCTCAGATCCTTGGCCACTGTGACCCCCGATTCTCTAAGCTTCGCGACTTGATGCAACATTTCATCGCGTCCGGGCAAGATATAGGGGCCAGTCTGTGCGTGAACATTAATGGCGACGAAAATGTGGTGGACATATGGGGGGGCTGCGCCGACCCATCAGCCGAGAAGCCCTGGGAAAGGGACACCATCGTCAACGTCTTCTCAACAACAAAACTAGTTACCAACCTGGCGGCTCTTATGCTGATTTCACGTGGCCAGCTCTATCCCGACGACAAAGTTGCCCATCATTGGCCTGAGTTTGCGGCGAACGGGAAGTCGGAAATCACGGTTGGCCAAGTGTTAGCCCACACAGCGGGCCTCAGCGCGTGGCAGGACGATATGACGCTGGAAGAATTGTGTGATGTCAAAGTGGCGACTGACAAGCTGGCGCGCCAAGCAACGCTATGGACTCCCGGGGCCGCGATGGGATACCATGGCGTGTCGCAAGGGTTTCTCGTCGGTGAGCTGGTGCGAAGGAAGACGGGGATGTCCATCGACGAGTTCGTAACGAAGGAAATTTGCCGGCCATTAGGCATCGGGACGGACTTTCAGCTTGGATGTCGAGAGGAGGACTGGAACCAAGTGGCCCCCGTCGTGCCTCCACCGGGACCTTCAATCCAAGAGGCACTTCAGCAGATAGGATGTGAGCCAGACTCGATCACAATGCGCACGTTGTGTAACCCACTACTCAGAGCTGAGGACGCCAATAGTGCGCTCTGGAGGTCCAGCGTTTTGGGCTCAGTGAACGGCCACACGAACGCCAGGGCCTTGGTCAAGATCCTCTCCTGCTTCTCGCTTGGCGGCACATGTGCAGAAGGTGGTCATCGCCTGCTGTCGAGCGAGACCGTGGAACTGGCACTCACGGAGCATGCGAGTGGGGTGGATGTGGTCACAGGGCGTCCCGGGAGGCGCGGACTTGGGATATACCTCACCGGACCTGGCTCGGGAATCGTCGAAGGCAAGCTGCCAGAGGGCAGTGGATGGGGTAGCGGATGGGGCGGTTCGATCGTGGTTATGGATCCGGACAGGAAACTTACGATCGCGTATGCCATGAACAGGATGCTGAGTGCAGAGCATCCTTCCCCGGCAGCGTTTATTAAGACTGCTTATGAGATATTTGGTGTCTCTCTAGCTGCCTAGACTATTTCCATCTCATGTCTAGGTCGCATAGAGTGTATCTACTTCAGCGGCAAATCACATCAAGTGAGCTTTAAGTTTGCCAATTACACACATGCTGAGCGGGTCTTATACTTATTATAAAGAGATGACGGCGAGCTTTGCTCAGGGAGTAAAGCTATAATTTGATAATGTGAAAGTTAAGAATATGTGAATTCTAAAGTAAATGCTATTTTATAATTGATCGGCTTTTAGAACTTATATAATTGTATAGACTTGCTAATCTTGTTCGTAAGCTCTAGTATAAAGACGTAGCTTAAAGAGGGGAAGTTATATTTATTAATCTATAAAATTTATAGTAGACTAGTAGAGAATATAATCTATACCACCTTAAAATTCCTTATATATTCCCTATAAAACTAGATAATAAGGGGTAAATATTTTATATTATAATATAGTCTAATAAGATATTAATTGGGGCTACTTATAATTTAGTAAAGCTTTATACTAGTAAAGATATTTAATATAGAGTGATTATTATATTAGTGTATAACATAAGAAGCTTAATTAATAAGAGTTAAAGATAAGTTATAAAGGCTAGTTATATAGTAGTTAGATATAGCTTATAGGTAGTTATATATATTAATATATAAATAAAGGTTTAATAAGGTTTATACTTAGCTATATAAAGGTAAGATATAACTAGTATAACTATAGTAAGTATTTATACTAAACTAATATATATATATATATAGTCTCTTAAGGTAATATAATTTCCTTATTTTAATACTTGTATTAGTTTAAATAACTTTTTCTTATATTACTTAAGATTAGGGTGAAGTAAAGGTAAAAATAAATAACTTTACTTCTAGCTATCCTAGTTAACTTAAGGTTAATATAAGCCTTTATTATTTATTAAGGCCTTTTAATATACCTATCTTTATAGCTCTTTACTACTTATTATCTTTAACCTTAACAAGTAAAAGTAATTACTATAGTTAAAGCCTAGCTATTATTATTAAGCTACTTATATACTATCTCTTATCCTAGGTCTTCTTATTATTACTTAAAAGGCTTTATTAAAGCATCCTTAGCTAGACCCTTATATAAAAATAAGGAGCAAGAAGTAAAGTATATATAAAATAACCTATATATAATACTACTATTATACACTCTATAGCCTAGTAGCTATAACATAAAACTAATACTATAACTTTATAATCTAGTTTATAGATAGGGCTGTTAAAGCAGTATAAGTCTAGTGATATATAGAAGAGGGCATGCTAATACAAGATCTAATAAGTGCTAGGCTCTGACTAGGGTAGGATAAACGCGTAGGAATAAGGCAACGCCCTGTAATAGTTGTATAGAGTGGTCTTATGGTTGGTCTTGTCTAGGGAAACGAATACATGAAGTTGATTGTTAGAATAATGGACTGATGGATCTTAATGGTCCTCCTCCTCTGAGGTAGGACGGCACCCCTTAACTACTTATATAAATCGAGCTGGTATGGCCTGGTCAGACCAGGGTCTGGATCCACTATATAGTTCCTCCTGTACCAGGGCCACGCTGGGCGAAAAGAAAAATCCACTGACTACCCCCAGCTCAATAGCTATAACGAGAGGAAATAAGCTCCTATAGTATTAACGATTAAATTGATTAAACATGGGTTCTATGATCAAGACATGCGTTTTAGAGCTGACCGTCTACTACATAAATGATGTCGAAATTCCCTCATACGAAGCCATGGTTGCCATAGATGGCAGTCACATCATGATTTCTTTCAAGCCTCCAGGCTAGCAGAAGCTGTGTTTCAAAAATTGGCGTGAGAAACTCTCAGCCCGACGTTGGCTTGGGTCTAGATGCTGTAGAACGCGCTCTCCGAGAATGCCGTCGAGAGCCGTCGTGCGGCCAACTTGTATGATGGGCTCTTGGAGGTAGATGTTCGACACCGCTCGATGCCGGCTTACGGTGGTCAGCGTCGGCCTGTCTCCCACTCCTGAATATCGCCGATAGGCTGCTTACGATCCATATTGACCCCGGAGTCGGGTGAAATGTCGACCTCAGTCGGTCATATTCCCTCTTCCTCGTTGTCATCCAAGTGTGCCGCTAAGTATGATGAGATAAATAAAAGACGGCAGTGGAGAGTAGGAAGCTAGCTACTAGATTACTGCAGCTATCGAGCATTATGGAAAATTTGGCGCACAGATTCTGCCCCTAAACTTAGCTCACTATTCTGCTGATATATCATCCCGGCCATGTTCACACAACATTTGTGAGCATTTCCTGGTGCATCTACAAGGCGAAGATGGTCGGTAAGCTAAGACACATCGTCCAAAAGAATATATTTGCCCAGGTCTTATAATCAGCCATCCTGGAGTTACCAATAGCCTAAATTTAAGCTAAGGAAAAATTGGTTCTTGTGAAGACTGCTAATAGAAGATCGGCCACCAGTGGCGGGCTGCCCCAACAGCCTTTTGATAGCAAGTGGCCATTTATGGGATAACGCCGATCTGAATAGCCATGACCGGGTTCTCTTGCTAGTAACTGATACGCTAACTCACTAAATCGATACTTCGCACTCTGTTATTCACTGCAAAACTTGCCTGTGTAGTTCTCAATGATGCCACCTTGAACCTTTCCTGGGTGAGTATTTCACACCATCAAGCCTGACCTTCCTTGCTCCTAGTCGGCCGAAAGTTCATGCTATTTTTGCAAGAATTCAAGAGTAGTTAATGATAATGTTTGTTGGGAACTTCTGGTCACATGTCTTGAAATTTCCAGCCCCAATCTGGCAGTGTGTAGAGACGTCTCCGACACCGATTCGGCCAATTCTACCACCACGTCAGCTACTTCTCCCAATCTCACATGCTAAACCTGCCGCCAATTTGGCGAGATTAAACATACTCAAGACCGAGCTGATGCAAGATTTTCAGCGCATAGGTCTCTGTCGAGCCCGGTCCCAAGGCAAAGAGATAGTTGGAGTCGGGGCAGCCAAAGGCTGGAAGTCCAATTCAGGCCAAAATTGGTGGCGGAACATACAAGATTTGCCACATAGGTGCTATTGAGTTCGAATTGAACTCAGTCAATCGTGCTTCCATCCTCTGAAGCACGGACGGAGAAATTCTTGATGGTAACAGTTTCCGACTCCTCGTCGCTGCTTGCCCTTGGTCTTTTCGCTGGGTTCTCTTGCTATACTGCCTTTGCCGCAGTAAGCACTGAAGCTAGAGTAACAAAGGCGCATCTTGTCCAGGGAGGTAATGGGAACTGAAAGTATGGGCGGAGGAGGCAATGTTCGGCATGGTCCTCGCGACAGTGATCTGCTTAGCTTCAGCAGGTGACTATCATCCACGAGGTGAGGTTAGAGTGTCATGAGGAGGAGAGAGCAATAGCTGGTGGCCACAGGCCGATTTAGCCTTAGTAGTAGTAGCATTAGATCATCCAAATTGCAGGTTAAGTCGGTACTTTATCCAATCCATGCAGGTTTTGAGCTTAAGTACCATGATCTACTAGAGTTTCTATCTTTAAACGCCCAAAGATAAGGTAGGGGTCGATACTGCGTTAGCGATTACATTATAAGAGCAAACTCATGGGCTAGTTCTTGATTCGCGGCTAGATAAGTATTGCTTGAGGTAAGAACACTCCAGGCCACAGTTTCTCGTCACCAGATTGGCTAGCTGGGTTTCCTGTTTCAGCCGTAGGTGTGCCTAGATCGAAGCACAACTATTCACTCTACAATGATCGTACTATTTCATACAGTCTACCGCGGGTTTATTTCCACCCCTCTTTTCAGGACGAAGATATTGATACGATGACCCTCGCCCACGTAAATTGTGCTGAACTCAAAACCTATGCCTTCTATCACTATATACCTGCTAGCTAGAAGCTCTACTTAACGGCTATATATATATATGGGCATCTTAGGAATACCTAATCCGGGTTTCTCTTCCCCCCCCCCCCCTCTCGGTTTAAACCTTTATGGCCTCTGTGTCGACGCTGGCATCACTTCCGCTGGGATGCAGACTGCTGGGGCTCTGGGAGGTCTCTAGATGGCGGCCAGGAATCAGAGCTTTCCGGTAGAGAACTTCATTCTCGATGTCGTCGAGTGTAAACCCCTTGGTCTCCGGAATGAGTCCCGTAAGAAGAACAATAAGAGCTTGTAGGCCCGCAAAGAGACCTAAGATTCCCTTGAGCCCCAAGCCTCCTCCGCGTTTCCAAACGCAAGTCCGGTAAGAACTACGCCGAGCTTTCCGCTGGCGGGAACTAGACCGTGCCCAGTGCCCCGGACTCGTGTTGGGAACAGCTCGATCGGAACGAGGAAGGTTGTGACAGAAGGCCTAGCAATCTGGATAAACTGGGCTACGGTAAACAAGGCTATTAGGCCCGCGATGCTCGCCTTGCCGGTCACGCCCTACCAGATGGCGTAGAGGACCATGATGCAGAGTGAGCCCCAGAACTACTGTGGTCGCTGATGTAAACCGCCTCTCATAGCTCAAAGCTCGAAAGGGAGACCCCGCTGATAGTTCGTCCTGTAGATTGCGCGGGATCAATTCCCTGAACGGTTCAACCCCTTGAAAGCACTTGCGAGTGACGAGTGGCATACAGAGTTGGTTAATGCTTCTGACGTTCCACTGCTTTGATACTAAGAAACTTATAGCCTTGCCTACGAGAACGTTCTAGCCGCTTATTTGCTTCTACAAATGCGAGGGAACCCCGAAGATGGCAGCGGAGGTGACACTCTCTGGGCTTCCACATATGAAGCGTATGATAGGATGTCACCTGCTATGCGGAATATGTCAGACACTCTCACAGCAGTGCAAAATCATGTATGGCTCACAGGCAAAACCTACAGCACAACCGCCCAAACACTGACTCCAGATTGTAAGTCAGAGGTGCCAATGCTGCGAAGAGCCACGGCCTCGCGATTAATACTGATCGGGGTGCCCCGGAGAACTCTGCTATCGACCTCAAGGCTACTCAGTGAGTCCTACAATGCGAAGCCCCACACTCCAAGAACCACTACTTACGTTCAACAAGCCCCGTCATCCGCACCAATCCGGTTACGGGCTGAAAACACCTCTACAGAGGTATCGGAGTCTCCGCGAGGGCCGGCCATATCGAGGGAATCACAAAGCACGACAGCGACATGCTCAAAGAATAATGTAGGTATGGTCTATCTGTTATACAAACACATACTAACTCATGCAACAGATGCTGAACTCATATCCCAAAATCACGACCTCCAGGTCCGGTACAAATGGGGCAAAGGAGATCTTATAATTTAGGGCAAGTGAGTTGCCGAACATCTTCTATGTTGACAGCCCGTTCGAGACGACATAGCTAGACCTTTATTTAAGAATAGGGAGTAAGAAGTAAAGTATATATAGAACAACTTATATATAACACTACTACTACACACTCTATAGCTTAGTAGCTATAATATGGAACTAATACCATGATCTTATAATCTAGTTTATAGATAGGGCTTTTAAAGTAGTATCAGTCTAGTGGTATGTAGGATAGGGTCTGCTTATATGAGATCTATCGAGTGTTAGGCTCTGACTAGGGCAGGATGAACATGTAGGAATAGGGCGAAGCCCTGTAATAGTTATATAGAGTAGTCTTGTGGTTGGTCTTGTTTAGGGAAACGAATGTATGAAGTTGATTACTAGTATAATAGATGGATGATCGATGATTCTTGGATGATCCTCTTCCCTAAGGTAGGACGGTATCCCTTGGCTACTTATATAGATTAGGCTGTATAGCCTGATTAGACCAGGGTCTAAATCCACTATACAGCCCATCTAGTACCAGCGTCACACTAGGCAAAAAAAAAGAAGTATCCACTGACTACCCCTAGCTTAGTACTAGAGGAGTTATATAATAGATCTAGACCCTAGTTTAATCAGGGCTATACTAGCTTAATTTATATAAGTAGCTGAAAGATATTATCCTATCTTAGGGAGGAGGATTATCCTTATTTATTATTTTTAATTATTATTTATCTATTTATTAATCTAGTAATTAACTATATATATTTATTTTCCCTAAATAAAACCAACTCTAAAACCAATCTATATAACTATTATAAGGCTTTACCCTATTCCTATAAGTTTATCCTACCCTAGTTAAAGCCTAATACTTATTAGATTTTATATTGAGAACGGGGAGCAGGAAGCAGAGCACGTGCGGAACAACACACACACAACACCACCACCATACACTCCGTAGCCTAGTAGCCACAGCGCGGAACTAATACCATGATCTTACAATCCAGTTCGTAGGTAGGGCCGTTGAAGCAGCGTAAGTCTAGTGGTACGTGGAAGAGGGCATGCCAATGCGAGATCCAACGAGTGCTGGGCTCTGACCAGGGCTGAATGAACACGTAGGAATGGAGCGAAGCCCCGCAATGGTCGTACAGAGTGGTCTTGTGGTTGGTCTTGTCTAGGGAAACGAATGTATGAAGTTGATTGCTAGAATAATGTACTGATTGATGGATAGATATCTTATTGGAGGATGGTCCTCCTCCCTGAGGTAGGACGGCATCCCTTAACTACTTTTACACATCGAGCTGGTATAGCCCGATCAGACCAGGGTCCAGATCCACCACCCAGTCCCTCCAGTACCAGGGCCACGCTGGGCGAAAAGAAAAATCTACTGACTACCCCAGCTCAATATAGGTATACCCTCTTTTATATACTACTAGACTTATACTGCTTTGATAGTTTTACCTATAAACTAGATTATAAGATCATAGTATTAATTTTATACTATAGCTATTAGGCTATAAAGTATATAGTAGTGGTATTATATATAAGTTGTTCTATATATGCTCTACTTCCTACTCCTTAATTATTCTTACTATATAAAATAAAAGATATTATATAAGTTAATAAATCTCAAGACTTTAAAGTAGTAGAGATTATAGATTAACTATAGTAACTAGTAGTTTAAACTACTAGTAATACTTAGGCTAGAAACACTAAAATTAAGCTATATAATATATTATTGTAAAATATATAATACATATAAGATATAAGAAAAAGAAAGTAATATTTACACTTATTAAGTCTTCTTATATTCCCTATTAAATTTACAGCTCTATACTAGTGTAAGAACCTATCTTTCTTAGAAACTCTTTTGCCCCCTGTAGAAAATGTGGAGACGTTTTTTTCACCCCAAAAACAACTATTTTAGTAGGCAAGCAAATTTACCGTACCAGTTAGGAGACTAGTGGTCTTATTCTTCTTCCAACCGTTTACCCCAGTCGAAACCCCGGTTGTCTTTCGGACGGTTGCCTGTTTGAAACCCTTGTCTTGCCCTACCATACCCGCCAGCCCCTGCCCCTCCTAAAAAATTAGGGTGGGTGGCCCCGAATCCTAACCTGAAGGGCCTTGTCTCACTGTAGATAACTAAAGCGAGGAGTAATAGTTGAAATGCTTCTGGGCTATGACAATACTGCACTCCTGTTTCCTGACTATGAGGTTTCTATACCTCAGACCTGATTGTGTATCACGAGCAGGCGAACCGCTAGCTTTATGCCATGTTTAATATTTGCAATGGATGAAGCCTTTTCATAGCCGCTTGTTTAAAATTTCCACTTTCTAACTAGGTGCTACTCCACCCGATTCGAGAATATGAGAGGAAATAACGCCGTTGGGGACCGGAGCTAGCGTACCGCCAGTTTCCGTAGCCCAGTGACAGTTAGCAAATTCAATTACAAAGATTACTGTTCTCACCGTTCCCGTCATTTAAAACTGTGGTCGTAGTAACCGAATTGGCTAGCAGCGACTGGGGTACCGAAACTGGGGGGTCCGGAAACCAGGGGTTCCAACTTAATGCAACTAGGCTTTTGCGCGTCGTTAGCTGCCGCATGGTTTGCTACAGTGTAATAAGCAGTGTTTGAACGCCGCGTGCTGCCTCGCAGCTACCACAACCGTAAGCACTAGCACCGCTGACAGCTCCCTAAAATTAGATAGGCCCCCAGCTTGTGGCCGCTAGGCCTCCCCAAGCATGTATAGGTACGTGTGCCCAAAGGCCAACCTGGTATGAACATCTACAATATATATATGTAGGGCTAGCCGGCTGCATATGTTGTATCCCTAATTGATCCTCATCCCTCCCACTCGATTCTACGGCAGTTCAAGTACTACACCAACTCAACCAATACTTGATTCTATCATTATTTCATCCTGTCTGCTATCGAGAAAATGATCGCTGCAAAGCCTCTTTCAGTGCTACCCCTTATTTTGTCTGCTGTCTTTGCAGAAAGTTGCTCTCCACAACTCAATGGGTGTTGTTATTTCAAGTTCACAAATCCGTCGGATAACGTCCAGCTTACAACTAATTGTCATTGCAATGGGGCCTGGTGCAGCACCGGTGAGACTGCTTTGCCTCCGATTCTTAAGATATACTGACCATCATCCTTCTAAGGTTTCTCCGAGGCAACACCGGGGGCTATTACAATCACTTGCCCTAACTCAGGGGCACCATACGAATTTGCCTGGAAATACCAGAACGGAAACGTGGGAAGTGGAACGCTCTCGGGAGGAGCTCAGGTGTTCACTGGGGTTGGCCAGTCATTAGTGGTAACTACGGTGCAGTGCAGCTTTGACTAAGATTCCTAGGTATCATGCTTAGGGCCTGGTTCGATGGGCTTGCATATCAGAAGCTGGAAGTTAGAGCATTGCACGTGTATCTATAGACACGCTAAAACAGCCAAAATATTTTTTTTTTTAAAAAAAACTCTATTCTTGCTTGCTGATTCGACTATTTCAAGAATAGCAGCTTATCGTCTTTCTCCATTCCCCCTGTCAAAGCTGTCAAGCTATCAGGTGTCGCAAACGGCTCCTTAAAAGTTTCAAACTTGTAATTGTGCCACTTCTCCGCGGACCAGCTCATGCCATTGCTGTCATGATACACCACACCATTTGACATGCGCAGAAAGTATGCAATGCTGTAGCGATCCTCATGCTGCTCTTTATGTATTGGTATGACACGATGCACAGCTGACGCCAACTTAAATCCCGAGATGAATCGCAGACTATCTCCAACATTGATCACCGCGCAGTTGGGGCGCGGCTGTACGAAACCCCACGTCGTCGAATCCGGAGATAGAACCTGGAGGCCCCATTGCTTGCAGAGCAAAAACGTCAAGCTTCCCAGATCGGTATGTTTATTGTGGCCGATTCCTTTGGCGGTAGAGTTCTCGCTATGTTTCGGATACTTGAAGAATGCCAGAGTACTCAGGGAGGGATCGTTCTCTGCATGATATGATTCGAACGTATGGGATGGAGGCAGTCCCAACTCGGATGAAAGCCGATTCAGAATCATTAGTGCGACACTACGGGCAGCCTGCATAAATCTCGATATCAGCTCCGCTTGGGGGACGATGACCTTGCTGCTGAGCTCTATTCCGCCATTTCGCATTTCTGTTTCGCTAATCTATTTTATCTAAATCAGTTCTACAGCTCGCATGATGCGGATGAGAGTGATTGGAGGTAAAATGGTGGAGTACTTCTGCTATTATGACCATACCTTTAAAGATTCGTACGCATCAACCTCCGTAAGGTATGCACCAGCAGAAGTTCCCACTGGCTCGTAGCTAGAGCATGAGTTTGTTAGCCGAGGTCTACCATGATTAAACTACTACTTCGAATGCCTCACCCCTTCACATTGCTTTGAAAACTGTCACGCATCTTTTCTTCCAATGACTGAGAAAAGTATTGCTCCATGACAGATAGCAAGGCCTCAAAATCCTCGGACAGTTTCGCTGACCCATCTAGGTCAAGGTAGAAAAAGCCATATTCTTTGCAAGCGCTAAGCAACTTGGCACTTTCAGATTTGTTCCCAGCTTCTAAAAGGCTCAGACTAAGAACTTGAAGTGAAAGAAGAGATTCAGGGTCAGACATAGTCAAAAGATGTGAGTATATTGCCTGGTATCTAGCTTCAGGTTATCGTGCTAGGCCTCAAGGTCTCCAATTCGGGGAGGTGTGTTCTTAATATGAGATTACGCTCAACAACTCTCTATCATAGTATATGTACAGGTATCCGCAATTACTTAGCTTATTAAGGCCTTGGCACTCTAACTGACCGCAGCGAATACTGCAGGAGACGGGGCCCGGCGGTCATGACCGCGATGCCAAAAAAAAAACACTCCCGGAACCTTACTAGTACAACGAGCCCTACCATTACACCCCTGGACTTGTCCACTGAAGCTGGTACATTGACTGAGGTATCATGACGCGCGAATGTGAAGGATTGGCAAGCCAGAACAAGTACAAGGATGGTTACTTGAACCACATTCAGCGCAAGCCCACGCAACGACTCCTCTTAGAATCCGATTCGCAGTCCAAAGTTTAGAGTCCGAGCCGAAGTCCGAAGTCTCCACTAAGTTTTTGATTGCTATGATCACAGCATGCCATCAATAGATCCTACATGATTGACAATGACCAGGTGCAGATGACAGCATTTCAAACTCGGATCAACCCCTGCGGGTGCCATCAACATGCCAAGAGTTGAAGTGACCACATGACTCTTTCAATGGCCAAATTATTACGTCCACAGACATCTGTTCACAGTTCTGCCAACGCAAGTAGCTTAAGGTAAATTATCAGGCGGATATCGTTAACATATTCTAATTATGATACATGCTGTACTTATATACACTATCTGAGACTATGTGTACGTTTGAGGATTATTGGCTAACAGATAGATGGGAATGTCGTGCAATAATCATCGCCTGGTGGAAAGCAACGTTTTAAGCGATAAACGAAACATTCGTGTCTTTTATGAACGATGAACAAGTCAAGTGTCAGCCCGTGCCTCCGGCTGCGATTCCCCGCCACGACATATCTGCAGATCTGCCGCTAAATCTAATGAACATTCTCACCGGTACCGCAGAGTACATGCAGATACCGCGGTGAGGCCTAGTTGAGACTAATTAATACATGTATGTATGACATAGACGCACAGTACTTGTAACAGTTCTAGGCTTTAGGCCGCCCCTACCTAGGTGGTTTCCTCAGCGGGGCTCATATGTGTGATGTGATCTCCTCGCGTGACAACCTTCTCTTTCCGAAATTCCATATGATGTGATCGGCTCGCGTGACTACCTTCTCTTTCCGGAATTCCACGTATGTCATCTGCTCGCGTGACAACCTTCTCTTTCCGGAATCCCATGGGACTCTTTGAATTTTCTTACCATTTAAGGATTCATTCGGCCGAGCGCGCGACCTTGGCAGAGGTAAATATCCTTGTGACATGCAAGGGAAATCCTAAGTCTCTATCATGGTGTAACCTAAAACATGACCGCAGCTAGATCCCCATAATACTACCACAGATCTGCATAACAATATGTCTTCGTTACGTACTGGAGAACTTTGGAACTTTGGAAAATTCGCACAAGCAAGGCTAGTGTAAACAACAGCAAATTTTAGCATATCAAAATTTTGCGATACAATTTACCAAAAAGGATTACACGGACCAAACCCATAACTTGGCAAAAAGGATTATACGAAGCGACCCACAACCTGCAAGAAGGGTTTTACGAAGCAACCAACAAAGTTGTAATGTTGACGAGTCACTTTTTCAGCGTGAATGCATGACTCTTTCACTGTAGGCTTTGGTGGGCTAGTGGGGTGGTTCAGTAAAAGCTCCATATTGGTAACTGTGTTGTGGCTTCAAGCCCGGGAAACCTTCGCGTGTCGTCGCGAAAAGAAACACAAAGCTAATCCGGAGAGTGCAGGCATTCGAAGAACCTCGGTAGCCTAACCAAACCTCCGAAAGCGTTGCCAGGGCTTCTTGCAGCGTATCCTTATTTCAGAGGAACTCATTGTGTAAACGAAAAGGCACAGTGGCGGTTACCTCATGAGTGTTTGAAGGTTCCAGATAGTTTATCTGCACCTACCTTAGATAGTCAGTGTGAACATTTGTGGTGTCTATGGTCTGATCAAGCGAAAGGGATTCAGAGATGGCTCGAGTGGTACTTGGGCAACTCGTGTTCTCAACTCTGTCAGCAGTGGATAATGTCTTCTAATCTATAGGTACTCTATACGGTACCCTTATAATGTATATTCCGCCGTGACCAAGCCGCGGCTCATAGCTCTTTATCATTGTGTTGCCTCAAGAAATACCATACCCCTACAGCACTCGTCATCATAATTGATGCTAGTAAAGAGTAGAGTGTGATAAGCAGCGAATCTTGGGCTAGGGGACTGCAGGCTATGCTAGCCAAAGATCCAATTCCGCTTCCTAGACTATAAGCTGCTTGGACCATGGCCTTCATATCTGCAGGAGCTAGATCATAAGAGTACGCCAGTCCGGTGACTATTGAGAAGATTTCCCCAAGAGCAATAGCCACGTGGGTCGGTATTTGGAGAAAAAAGCTAATGTTGTTAGGTGTTGCACCATTGAGTGACTCTGGACACTGCCTTGGTCTTTCATAACAGGGTCCGGCTAGAAAAATAAGCTTTTGAAGACCTGCTGTCCAGCCAAAACCCAGAGCCGAAATGGCAAAGCCAACTGAGATGCGCGTGATCGGACCCGGCGTCCACCTCGGTGGCACTGGGAGTTTGGAAAGAAGCTGCGTTGCTGGGATGAGGAGCATGCATGCTACTGAGTTGAAGAACGGGATGATCTCGTTTGGCATGCCATGGGTTTCCATTTGAGCCGCTTGAGATACTAAATTGCTGAACAACTGTGAAGTGCATAGCCACATTGGCGGAAAGCCGAACCTGGGGAGGGGGGGTTAGCCAAAGCCAAAGCTTTTGGTTTGCGGATGGACTGGACCTAAGCTCACAGTAGTAGATTTATTGCCAACTTGCATCGTTTCATCTCGTGCATAGTCGAGTCACTCCAACCGTGGCTCTGCTGGGCGCGTTTGAGACTGAATCCATTTCTAAGAATCTGAAGCGAACGGCGGTAGCTGTGAGGAACAGCTTTTGTAACGACCTTATGAACCACTATGAAGCCATTAGTATTAGGATGTATGCCCGCTTCTCAGGTGTAAGTCACACCAATAAAATTTCGCGCGAGCACAGTCAAGGCTGTTGCTGAAATGATAGATGCTAAGCAGAGCACGTATGCAGCCCAAAAGCTGAAATTGGCATGCACAATAGGCACCACAACGATCGAGATTGTCCCAAAATTTGTCACCCTTAGATTTAAATTTCAGTTATTGGCAACAGCACAGTTTTCGGGGGAAGCCTCACCAGAATTGGACATTAAACAACCGACGCATCGCGGCAGAACGGCCAACAGAGCCAACATCTTCACCGGTCGGGGGTCGTGATACAGCATCGGGCGGGTATATGGTCGTAAGCTGGTCGCCTGAACAGTATAAGTTAAGTAGCACCAAGGCAGATAATGTGTGCTTCGCCGAATATGAGTTCACATACCAACAATGGCGCCGATTGTTGCCTTCACCCCTCCAGCTCCAATTCCTAGCAGAATTAGAGCTACGATAAAGCTGACTATTTGAAATCGACCTCCAGCCACCTGTGGTAATGCGGATAAGACCATAGCCAAGGCACCAACAGTGTAAAAGCTACACCCTCAGAATTAGCTCCACGACAGTGTACAGATAAGCGAAGGTATTTTTGTCGCTGTTCCTGCTACGTTGAAGGATGTGGACACGGACCATAGTGCCGCAAGAAGAGTATTGTACCTTCCAAGGGCCATGTCAGAAGCCGCGGCGGCCGCGACTGGGGTCACGCAACGTAGGACTGTGAAGGCATTAAAGATGATGGTGGCTATTGACTGAGGTAGCCCAAAGCCGTTATCTGAGTGGTCTGTGTTTGTACTGCCTTGGACATAGACTTCTGCTCTCTTGTCAGTCTGACTCTCAGTTTGCGGTCGCAAATCTTGGGTGGCAGCTAGAACTCACGGAGTAAAGAAGAGAACCCATAGAACGTAAACCTTTCGAAGAAGGCAATACCTAACAAAAAGGTCGTGCCAACTGTCATCCACTTATATTCAGGTATTGTTGTATGATTACCATCTTGAACCACGCACTTTTTGTCATCGCGATCTGAGATCCCTTGCGAAGGCTTTGTGATGAGGTCGATCTTGGGCTCTGCCATAACGATTGGGCGGAAATGTTGAGTCAATCGAAGAACAATGCAAACATTAACTAAGGTATCAATCAAATGCTATCTATCATAGCTGAAACTGGTGGAAACCATGCCAGCTGCCAGTGGGCCGTTTTGCTGTTTTGTCAGCTTGACGATTAGAGCAGCCTCGGACATATCCTCCAATTAAAGAATAGAGGGAACAGAGGGACAAGAAAAATAAGAAAGGAAATATCAGCCGCCATGTAACAACTCCTGCATGAGAGCATGTCTACTTTGGGATGAGTGTAGTGGGCTGCTTAAGGCCCCCATCACACATGATCCTAGCAACCAAAGTGACTTTTTCCCGGCACTGTGCAACAGACATTCTTGAAGGGGAAGTTACAGGATTGATCAATAGTCCTGTGTAGTCATTTCGGACTCGGGGGCTTCGTAATATGTGCGTGTACACATGTTGCTCAGTGGCACGGCCATTGCCTAACAGCTCTATGGTAGTGCCAGAAGTCTTTTGACCGCCGAGGGTGCCAGTCCGGTCAGTTGAGGTCGTGTGAGAAATTGCCTCGTTGGGAAGGTAACATGGAGGTTCGCAGAATTTGTCATGGTCCCACGGAAAAAGAATGTCTCGGCATACATATTACGGCAGCCAACGGCAGGGATGACTCGGAGCCAAGAATCGATCCTTGCACCATCCCTTGTTCAACATCCTGGATACTCAGGTGCTGTTCCGTGTGCGCAGTGACACAAATTGATATGGCCATTTTGTGAGCAATACGTAGGTGTCAGCCAGAGTAGAGCGAGCCAGCTATTCTTTAGAACCAGGAAGATTACTGGTAGGTTACGCAGCAGTGTTTGGCAAGACCGAGACTTTTGAGCCTGATGCAAAGAAAATTTTCAAGCCATCTGGTGATTGTATAACCGGATGTTCAGAACTCATTCGTCAGCTTGGTATCCGACTGGCGTGTTTCCCTTTGCTACCACGAAGTCCATCCTTTATCATTCATCCCCATACTAGCATTACCTCAGGGGTCCTCGCTGTAACGACGTTTCTGACCGGCCACCCGAAGCTTGTATTGCAGAAACAGACAGTAGCAATGGTTGCTGAAGAGCATATGTCCCGGTATGTTTTCTACCATCTTACCTCTGGTCGCGATTTCCATGGCGATTCGTAGGGACAATCAATCTAAGTGTCTTCTGACATTGGCAGATTCGATTCAAAGCCAGAAGGCCGTATCCGGCGACCGCTATCTCCCCTCGTTCGCGACGATCTTGTCAATCCAACATTCGACGATCTTTTCCAGCTTGCCTTAGCTCGCGTTGTCAACATCATCAAACAAGACCATAAAAACCCGCCACCGCTGCTCTTTCCAACTGCTGAGTACACTCAATCCTCTTTCTTTGGGGTTGATATATGGGACGAATTTGGGAATATGGAAACCGAGTTTTCTCGGTTGATGTTCACACTCTCACGCTACAAAGAGAGAGGTATACCTGCTACCTGTATCGCGACAGTACAGTCACTCCTGAACGAAAACAGCATACTCGACAGTTGGCCACAAGTTGTTGATATTTTAAGGGACCAAGCTCAGGAAGCACTAACATTAGCTCTACGTAGAGCAAAAGCTCAGCACCATTCAGAAGAGCTAAAAAACACCAAGAAAGCCTTCATAACTTTTCCGATCAATTACGCTACAGCCAAAGGAACAGAGACCCAAGTTTGCCTTTGGAAGCGGACACTAGAGGAAGCTGCGGAGCTCTTATCATCGGGCAATCACGAGCGTGTGGAAGAGTTCCTACAAAGTCATGCCTTCCTCAAGGACCCAGTTGGCGGCCTGAAGGGCGGATTTCAGCGTCAGACCACGCACTTTATGGAGCTACTAGAAGGTTTCCGACGGGCTATTTCAACAGAAACTCTGTCTCACCAGAGCTGGCAGATGATCGCCGCCCAGCTGGCCCTCGAATCCTCGTTCCTCGCTATTTCGAAATTACGAAAGGTCGTATACGTTCACTTCAGCCACCATCAAGTACTTCCTTACATCTACGTGTCGTTGAACGGCTTACCACGATCGGAGTTCTCAGTGCCGAAACGCGTCTTGGAAATTATCAATGAATTGGTTTCGGGCAGCACCAAAAACAGCATGTGTCTCATAGCCCCCATAACTGTTGCATTCGTTGCCCCGCTGAAACCCGGACGCAAGCCATTGAAGGTCATCATTGATGGAAATAATCGCACGACCGCGCTTGTCTTGTTGAAGTTCTTGGCCACGCAAGATCTAAACAATTTAGATAAGGGTGGGAGATTGAAGGATTACTGTCAAGCGGAAGGCTTGAGTACTAAATGGTTCGTTGATATACAGGATGTTATGGACGAGCTGCGCAGAGACAACTCGAGTCTGGAGATTCTAAGAACCAGAAAAGACATTTTGATGATCTTTTCAAGCATCCTGCGTGTACCAGCACTTGTAGTGCAAGAGCAATCCTTCCACACTATTTGTCAGAGCCGCACTTCGGATACGAGACCTGTGCTATTGCAGCCCATGCATCAAACCTTCTACAATGACCAATCTCTAAGCATGGCATGGCCAGCGAAGGGAGGTCAAGCACATGGACGCTCCCTAGGCTACAAGCCGTTGCCTTTGAGATGAGAGCGGGCATAAGGGCTGGTTCACTTTTTCCATCATGGCAAGTTTAGAGACATTTGATACAGCTATTGACTTCTGCCTTACACTACATACTTTCGCGAAATTCTTTGTTCTGGTGCATACTAGATTTACGAGAGGTTCATACGACATATTCACTAGTTCCGGGGTGCTGCTGCGAGTAGTAGTAGGGTAGCGCGTATCGCCTAAGCCCCCTCCATCCTCTACTTCGTTTCCCAAATTGCCTTCCGTCCTTTCGCGGTTTTTTGTTAAGCGAGGATATTGCGTCAGCTTCTGGATCTGCAAAGTAACAGTCAAATATCACCTCAAAGTACCTTGTATGTCCCCACTACCAGGAGTTAAGTTGGAACTTGGTACCTACTGTTGGCTCGGACTGCTGGCTCGGATGCTGGCTCGAACCGTTGACTGATGCTGATACCAAAAACGACTAGCCTCTCTTTCTCTGTCTCTCCTTCTCTTTCCCCTTCTCTCTCTATCTTTTAACCCCCCCCCCCCCCCCCCCTCCTCTCTCTCTCTCTCTATTACTGTCGTAAGAAATAGTTTGCCTTATCGTTTTTCATTATTGCCTAAGGCAACCATCAAGCATCTTCTTCGATTGTTTTGCCACTCCCTGATTCTCGCGCTACAAGGCAATTCTATTGAAGAATTTTTGCCAATGTCTATGAACAAAATGGCATCAGCTCAGAAGCTCGACTTTGCCTGGCAAGGCGAGACCTTTCGTTCGGTACTTGGCCTGTTTAACCATCATACGTCTACAGCACCCGCCGCACCTGCAATAGTCACTCTTCATGAAAGCTTATCCTACCAAGAGCTGGATGCCTTGTCGACCAAACTAGCGTTGCGCTTGACTGGCATGGGGGCTAAAGAAGAGATGTTGATACCGCTTTTGTTCGAAAAGTCCGCTTGGACTATTGTCGCCATGATCGGAGTCCTCAAATCCGGGGCGGCTTTTGCTACACTGGATCCAACCCACCCTTTGTCACGGTTGAATCAGCTTGTGCAAGACTTAGGATCGCCGATAATTGTATCATCGCCAAAAAATGCGGTGTTGTCGGCATCACTGTGCTCAAATGCTGTCACGGTGAGCAGACAACATCTAGAAGAGTTGCCTGAACCTAGCAGTACAATCACATCGAACCCACGAGGTGATTCAGCTGCCTACGTCATCTTCACCTCAGGCAGTACAGGCACACCCAAAGGTGCTATTATTGAACACGGGCAATTGGCTACAGCCGCTTTCCACGTAGGCCGGGCGGTAGGGTTCGAGGACAAGCCACGTGTTTTGCAGTTCGCATCGTACAATTACGATGTTTACATCCTGGAAACGATGTTCACTCTGTCTCATGGGGGTTGCGTCTGTGTCCCAACAGATGATGAACGGATGAGTGACATCGTTGGATTCATGAACGCAACGAAAGTCACCGTTGCGGATCTCACGCCTTCAGTCCTTGCCATCTTGCCACTACATGAAGCTAGGACCCTTGAGACGATCATTCTCGGAGGTGAAGAGCCTCCAATCGACCTTTTGGGATCTTGCAGTCGGCGCTTCCGAGTGTTCTCAACTTACGGACCTGCAGAATGCACTGTTGTTGCTACTTCTTTCGAAGTTGGCACCTCCGATGCTACCATGGTACCCGGCTATCTAGGCGACGCATTCGGCTGTCATGTGTGGATCAGCGACTTGCAAAATCCCGAACAAGTGGCGCCTGTTGGTGTCATTGGTGAAATCGTGGTTGAAGGACCTTCGGTTGGGCGGGGATATCTCCATAATGAGACGAAGACCAAGGAACATTATGGGATTGTAACGAGACAATCAAAAGACAGCAATATGCCGAAGTCGTCACGTCTTTACAGGACCGGCGATATGGGCCATTATGAGGCCGATGGCTCGATGATATTTGACGGGAGGAAAGACGACCAGATAAAGCTGAACGGACGCCGAGTTGAGCTTGGAGAGATTGAAAGTTCGATACGCAAAATCATGACGCACGGACAGGTGAAGGTCGAGCTCATTCAACTCAACAGTGGAGCCAAGAAACTCGCCGCTTTCGTGCTCTTGGGGGATAGTCAAGAGATCTCCGACATGCTTTTTGCGAATCTATCGCAGGAGTCGAGTCACGATTTTGATGAGGCTGTCTCAAATATTCAACAGGAGCTATCAGATATCCTCCCCAGCTACCTAGTCCCAACCGTCTACATTCCTCTGACTCACATGCCTTTCACACCTTCGAAGAAGATCAACCGACGCAAACTACGCGATTTAGCTTCAAGCCTATCCCCGCAGGCTCTAAGCAGCTACAAGAAAAACCCTGATGCTCCCCAGATTATCCTTACTCACAACGAGCAGTTGCTTCATCAGGAATGCGCACGTATTCTGGGTTTGGATCCGATCACCATTGGAATACGGGACAATTTTGTGAAGCTTGGGGGGGATTCGATGGCAGCCATGCGACTTGCAGCAAGTCTACGGACACAGAAATTGTCTTCGACAGTCGGCGACATTCTCGACTGTCCGAATTTGTCTGCGACTGCCTCAAGAATGCATAACATAGCCCTAGAAGAAAGGCGGGTGATTCATCCATTTGACTTGATACCGCATCGCCAAAAGTCTGGCATCGTGTCGGAAGCTGCCTCGCGATGTGAAATCGCAACCGACATGATGGAGGATATCTATCCTTGTTCACCAACCCAAGTATTCTACGCCGATATGACGGAAATTTACAGCAATTACCAAGGCCCAGCAGGCGTCAACGATCAGGTCATCTTTTCCATTCACAGCAACTGCGATCTCGAAAGGCTCAAGCTCGCTTGGCGCAAGGTCGTCTCTGAGAATCCAATTCTACGCACACGGATTATTCCAGTAAAAGACCGGCTCTATCAGGTCGTTGTAAAAGAGGAGCACGATTGGCAGGAGGTTCATGACATGGACCATTACCTCAGTGTTGATCAGACCAGACCATTTGAGCCCCGCCAGCCATGGTCACGGTTCGCCATATCGTCTAGTCCTGATCTTTCTGGTCGACGGAGGTTTGTGTGGACTGTATCTCGTGCGCTCTACGACTTCTGGTCCTTTGAGATCCTATTGAAAAGGTTGTCGGAACTCTATGCAAACATCGAAGCTCCAGATATTACACGTCCGTCTCCGAATCGCTTTGTGAGTAACATTCTGGCCCGCGATCTTAAGAAGTCTCACGACTTCTGGAAGAGCCATTTTCATGGCATATCCAGTAAGACGCTTTATCCAGCGGGCACACGGGGAAGAAGCAAGCCAAATGCGTCGGCAAAACACGAATTTTCTTTGCCGAGCGAGTTGAACTCCGCCAGCACGCCTGCTGTCAAGCTTTATGGGGCATGTGCAATTATTATGAGCAAGTACACCGGATCTCCAGATGTCATTCTTCAGACTGTTCGCACAGGACGTGATGTTATGATCGATGGGATTGAGGCCATGATCACGCCTACCATTGCTAGGATTCCACTGAGAATTCATGTCGATCTTGATGAGAGATGCAGTACCTTTCTGCACTCCCTCCAGCTGCATCTATCCCGTCTAGTGGAGTATCAATACATCAGCTGGAAGGATATTGCCAGTCTATCCGAAGACGCAGCGGCTGCATGCGAGACGGCAATGCTGTTTACAGTTCGCCAAGAACAGTTGGATATCTCCCAAACCGGGAACCCCATTGGGTTTGAGCTTGAAAAATTTGTGAAAACCAACCCATGGCCTCTTCCATTGTCAATCGGTTGGGATATTGAAGGTAGTTGCGTGAAGGGCAGTGCAAAATTCGACAATACTCTGTTTCGCCAAGAAGGTGTGGACAGCCTACTCCGAGCGGTTGAGGTTGTCTATAGAAGTTTGTCTTGCATCAACGACGATAGTTGGTTAAGAGACCTAGATACCTCTGTTTGCTGTTCAACAGATATTTATACTGCGCCTCATAAGTCAGCATATTAAGTACAGACTATAGCTAGCAGTCTATAACTGGAGAATCAACTCATACTGTTAATATATTCCCTGTTGGTGTCGTTATTTGCATTAAGTATATAATTTTCTATGTATTAGGCGTGATAGTAAAATGGTTGCCCACTATTAATTATTTTTATATCTTCGACAAAACTTTCTTTTTTGAGGGCTTTTTCTTAATTAAAAGCTTTATATTCTATTGCTAAGTAAATATTAAAACTATTAAATTACTTTTTATTATATCACAGGTATTATCCAATGTATTATTACCAGCTGATTATCTAATATCCCCTTACCTATAAGTCTTATATTATTTATCTTATACTAATATACTTATATAGTAATTCAGCTACTTCCTACCTACCTTAATCACAATCACAAAGTATAAGTCAATTCCAGTAAGAAGTAGCTTAGTATATAAGACTATATTCTTTACTTAGATAGATTAGTTAGCGTTTACTCTTTAATAATTAATCTTATAAGTTATAAGTGTAATACTTATATTATAAATCACTGTGCTATATTAATTAATTACTTTAGTAGTCCTGCCCTCCCTATCTTAGGAAAGACCCTTATATACTAAGAAGACTAAGCCTTAGGATCTTAGTACGATAATATATTAATTACTTTCTTTAGAGGAATAGACTTATATTAATTAATAATATTTTATCGCTATTATATCTAATAAGGCTACTCTATCTAATAATAGTTATAACTTTAGCTTTAATAAGGATATAGAAAAGTCCTTAACACTCTATATCTTTAATTAAAAAATAAAAGATGTTAATAATAATAGAGATAATATTGATTATATTAACTTTAAATAAGGAATAATTCCCTAGACTAAGATTTAAAGAAATATTAAAAGATAAAAGGTAAGTTAAGTTCCTATTAAATAAAGCTTTACTTTGTCGTAAGGTCTGGGGGATCGCAGGGAGGGCCGGATCGTCGACGAGAGCTTCGTGCGGAGATCCGTATGAGGATATCAAGCAGGGAGCGAAACTGCTCGATTATGGAGTCAATTGTGGCCGTGCGAGGGTAAATATAGGTCGTCGTAATGAGCTGATCGTCAGTATCACAATGATGGTCAAGGCGTGAGTATTGATCGAGACTTGGGAGCACAAGCGTAAATAGTATGGGAACGAGCAAGTGGAACGTAGCGTATTGTATTGGAACCGCATGCGCGTTTGACCATATGCCCACATGTGTGGGGATGTGGTCAACTATATACATCTGGCTATGGTCGAGGCTAATGGATAGTAAGGTATAGTACGGATACATGTATACGGCTTAGTTGGGTAGCTGTCGTAACAAGGCTTATAAGCAACTGTAAGGTTGAGGGTTTTACTCTTACTGACGTTAGTATTTTATATATAGATCTCTAGTATAGAGCTTTTATATAGGGAGCTTTATATGTGATAGCGTGGCAATCCAATAAGAACTAGTAAATTAGGCTTAGTAAAAGAAAAGGCTCTTATTTAAAAAGATATTAATTGTAAGGCCTTAGAGTATACAGCCTTATAGTAAGGCACATAGCTAGTGTAACTTTAGTATATATTATAAACAGCCTAAGAGTCAGGCAGGAAATATAGGGGATTTAAAGCTAAGTCAAGACTAAATCTAAGAGGAGAACCCTTTATTTATTATAGGCTTTAAACTTAAGTATTTCAAGAATTAGTCTTTATTACAGCATTAATATTAGTAATTAAATACACTCTCCTTTTTATAGCTAAGTTTCTACCCTTTAATACCTGCCTAATATATTATAGTTTTATATTAGCTTTCTACCTTTAAAGATTTATTTATACTTATAAAATATAAAGGGTCTAGCTAAATATTAGGAATAATTAATCCCTAGCTTTATTCTATACTTAAATTAATATCTTCTTAAATAAGGGCCTTTTCTTTTACTAAGCCTAATCTATTAGCCTTTATTATAGTATTAATAACCTAATATAAAAATGATTAGAATTATAATATTATTATATTAAGTCTTTAAGAAGGATTATTAATATAGATAAAGAGTTAGGGAAGAAGTAACTATATTTTCAACTATAGCTATAATACTAGACTAATAATTATAAGAGGGAAGTCCTCCTACAGTATAATATACTTAGCTAGTCTACTTATAGAGCTAACTTAGAACACTACTATATTAAGCATAGAATAACCCTAGTTTCCACCTGTAGTATAGTAGTTCCCTTAACTGTAATTGTCATCTTATTACACTAATATAGACTCCCTGTCTCTCATTAAAATCAATATATTAAATAATAATATCTCAAAGTTTCTCATTTACTTACATTATAATATCTTTGCAAGTCCACTACAAAGTATTAGCCATTAGGTTGTTGAGAATTTCGTTCTTTAAGATCAAGTCTCCAGTCTGATCTATATTATCGCCGACCCTATCGTTACCAGATGAAACGGTATGGCTCTGTGTAGTTGCTTTATTGGTATCCTGAATTGCATCTTCGCCTTCTAGAAGGCCTATAAGATTGTTTTGACCGCCACTTATAATGCCAATATTCTGAGGGCCTCTCTGATAAATATCCTGCTACTCTTGTTAGCCATATCATACTCTGTAATTCCTTAGAAAAAGGTACGTGGTTATTTATTCTTACAGAAATTGCGCGACTATAGACTAGTCTAAGTATGAGAGTTTTAATAATAAAATTATAAAAGGTTTTCATTTTAACTGTAATAGAAAGTAGCTGTAATACTGTGTATGTTTGGGATGGATGATAAGATCTGTGGCTAGTTATTTATTTATACATTGCTAGAAAGTTATTAAACTGTTTAGATTCTCAGTTTTTAATTTATTTAAACTTTAAAAAGAAATGCTAAATCTTATACATCGGATTCTCTCTTTATTAGGGTTATAATTAGTAATTATTTACATAAAGGGGCTTTGTTTCTGTGGAAAGAGTTTAATATTTTACCTGTTATTAAGAGGATTAGATTTTCGTATAACAAGCTACAATATAAAAGCAAAGCATTTAAGTTTTAGATATTATTTTTAAATTTATTATTTGAGACAAATACGAGAAGGACAAAGACAATTAATATTAATGTAAGACATGCTACTTTTTAAGAAATGAAAGTTCCTTTGATGCCACAAAAGAAAGCAAAGGCATAGATCGCAACTGAGCTCCAGTCTTACCAGTGGGAAGCAGGGGAAGCTCGTGAACTGGCTCGGCAAGCAGCCGATCCACGAACAGGGGATCCAGATAAGCATACAATCTTAGATAGTTACGAGAGCACTCCTATTTACTAGAGTAGAGGTCAAGCAAGCGTGGGAAACGTGTATATAACGAGTGCGAGCTTCTCTAGTAGAGATGGGGGGCATTGACGCCCAGGTCTGGTCCGACGGGGTTGACGATCAAGTTCCCGTGTTGCACGCCTTGAGAAGAGAGCCACGCAAATGCACGATCTGGTAGAATGTTGTCATAAGCCCTCGGGGCATCCTACGGGTCTGGAGATATGGCTAAAGCTGAAGCAGATGTTATACTTGATAGGGGGGCTACCACATACAGCACAATTATTAGGGTCCTCGCACAGAAGCTAGCCGGTATCTAAGGGAGGGCGTTAGGGCGTGTTTGGTTGTAGCATGTCGCAGAGCTACCCAAAACTACGGAAAAGCTAGGGAAATACTAGCAAAAAAAGAGAAAAAGAGAAGAAAATAAAAGATAAGAGAAGAAGAATAGATAGTTTAAATATAGTTTAACTATATTGAAGTATTTATAATAAAGCATAGAATAACTAGTGTTAAACCCGCTCACTAAAGCTAGATCCTTAGAATAGTTATATAATTAAGGCTTAAGTGCTTGTCTTGTTAATAATCTATTATATTATTAATGTAATCTATAATTGAGTTGGCCACATAAGTGGGTTGGCCACTCGATATTACGAGTAAATCGTGATATTTTATAACAAACTTATGCCTTTAAATTAAAGTATATATCTTTATAAATTAATATATGAATTAAGATATAAATTATTTATAAAGATCGGTTTTTATTTTATTTTTAAATTAAGTCTAATATATAATAAATAATAAATAATTCAAAGTAGAGATAATCTGTCTTCATTTTTTTTTATTTTAATAAAGAATTTTTTAAAAAAGAATTAAAAGTTATTTTTGATTTATTATTCCTGTTGAAAAACTCTCATAAAGTTTTAAAAGATTTGATTTAAATTTAAGGGCATAAGGTTGTTATAATATATCACGATTTTCTCGTAATATCGAGTGGCCGACCGGCTTGTGTGGCCGACTCGCTTGTGGATTACGTTAATATTTTATTATACTTATGTAAAAATAGTCTCAACTTTCTTACAAAGACAAATTATCTTAATCTCTTTTTAAGTAATATCAGTAAACTCACACCATTTACTATATTATAAATTTAATTATTTATAGCAGCAACTATTATCTAAGCATCTATACCTTAAGAAGTTCCTCCTCTACCTTTATCCATAGATTAGAAGGCATGTTAGCATTGACCCACACATCCCCGTTTGGATACTCGCAAATGGAAAACACATTCGACCTAGGCTGAAACCCTGGGTTGAGCCACAGCGCATGGAAATACGCTGGCTGCCCCAACTCAACAGCTTGGGGCCACTCCGGCTGACTTACAACAACCTTAGGTACTACTGCGGGCCCGAAGTCCACGGATTCTAGAAACCGAGCTTTGGTCCAGTTGCTGAAGAATATTATAAAGTTCCCCGGGTCGCCGAACATTGGATTTTTGCCCGTCGCGGCCAGTGCCTCCCGCTCGAGCCGCACCATAGCTGTGACTTGCGTGGCCTCCGACTGCTTCGCAATGCTGGCACGTACTTCGCCCGCTAGTAAGCCAAGTTGTATGTTCTCCTTTCCCCCATGGATGACCCTCTGGGCGGGGAAGAAAGAGTATATCTTGCTCGTAACATTCTGGACATATACCCCCTTCCCCAGGCCTAGCGGCACATGATTCCGGAGGTCGATGGCATTGATGAGGCAGATGGTCTTGGAGGACGACAGTGGAAGCGACCAAGCACCCAGACGCGCACAGAAAGCTGTGAGGACATCCCCTGTTGTGAGGAACGGCTTGCCTGTAGCCTTATGTATTACGATCTTCCGCGAGAGTACTCCATTGTCAGATGACTCCCCGAGCTCTAACAGCGCTTGGTCACACAGCTTAGCGACCGCGCCTTTCGGCCAGAAAATCATCTTGGGCTTGGTCTTTGGTAACAGCAGCATGTCCAGGATGAAGCAAATGATGAAGAGAAATGCTCGAAAGCCGACTAAATGCAGGTGGGCCAGAGAGGAAGTCGCCTGACTGCCCAGATCAGCCGGGTCCTCCTCACTTCCCTCGCCAGCAATCTGGGCCATAGCATCGTGTTCGAACGAGAGCATTGGCGGGACTTCCTTCTCGCGTCCGGCGAGGACCAAACTCCAGGCTTTCAGGAGCTGCGAGATGCCTTGCGCGTCAGACGTGGCATGAATCCAGGAAATAGAGACCAGCGTTGCATCTTGGAACGAGGCGATATGAAGCCAGATTTGCGGCGCATCTGTGAACAAGTAGTCATCCAGTGTCGTCGGCGTCGCGTCTCCTTTGGCTAGCGACAAGAATTGGTTCGCACCGGGCTGCACCGACGGCCGCCCCCCTTGAGGCCGTGGCAGCTGGCGGGCAAGGACATGTTCATCGATGCCAATGTTGAACATGGCACGCGTAAGGCCGGCAGCAGGCCGGTCTCGTGTGAAAGGTCTCGGAATGTGTATCTCGAACTTGCCAGAGGGCTATCCTCGTGTCAACCGCTGCGCTCTGGCGAAGCTTTCCTTTGCGTAACCCCCCCTTCAACAATCCCCTAGGAGGGCCACTATGTGACTTACAGTCTTCCGGATGCGTCCTCCTACACGTCGCCAAGTGCTCGTGGAGAGCAGTTGACAGAGCGAGCCATGCAGCTTGTCTGGGTCGAGAACATCGTGGAATCGGAAGGTGATGCTCAGCACCATAGTGCGATAGAGCGGTGTGTCGTCCTGCAAATAGAAAGGAACGACATCGTCCGTGGATACTCTAGGCGGCTGGACGCGCCGCGCGCCAAACAGCCAGTCGATCATTGCAATAGCGTCTTGGGTGAAGGCGGTTAGGAGCTGAGACTGGGTAGGGTAATGTCAGGTTGAAGTTTACCACTCTGGGCAATAGACAGTGTGGGCAAAGGTCTATGTTGTGATCTGTCCTCTAATTAACTTGCTTTAGCATTGTTGGAATGTGTCTCTTATCTGTTTCAAAGCACATAGTCTCTGTAGACATTTTATCTTAAAGGACCCAACCACCTAATGAGACCCACCCCCTTATAAGACAGTCTCTCAACTATGTGTCTCGGTTGTCTGGCATTTATTCACCTTGGAAGGGGAATCCACTCTCTAAGGGGAAAGCGTGCTAAGGTTGGGCATTTGTAGAATGGTATGACTAAGTGGTATAATTATTCATCTAGATAAAGAATATATGTTTATAGTAAATATAAATAATCCTTATACATTTACTTTGGCATATACTCCCTTCAAGTGTATATTTAACTTATTAATAAAATACCTATAGGGGTTTTAAAAGAGTTACTTATAATTAACTTAATCCCTCTATGAGGGAACGTAGCTGTGGACTAATGTGACGGAAGTCGTTGACAGGGTGGGCACTTGAGCCTTAATTACGTGACTATCCTAAGGAACTGGCTTTCAATCCACTTCAGTGTTGGCCATTCCGCAATTTCTTACGCTTGAGTATGTTGTGTGAAGTTTTCCGGCGAGGAGGTTGTTCGAGGTCCAAGATGGCAGCAGGTGAAGAAGTTGTTCGGGGTCCAAGATGGCTCGCACGGCGGCAACTCTCTTATTCTCTTGGGCCTGGCCCATCGGAGAATGATTGACGCCGATTGAGTCATCTGGTCCGTAACACCTCCAGCTTCTATACCATGGTATAGCCAATGCTATCACGAGCTCGCCGCGGTGTGGCTGAACCTTACTGCGGCTGTGCATTATTCGGAGCGCACGGTTGTGGTGGTTTTTGTCAACTTTAATAGGCGTTACACGTGAAGCTGATCGTGGCTCGTCAGCCCTAACGAGCTCTGTAGATACTATACCCAGTATCTCTAAGCACAGTGAAAATCCAGCAATGATCACAATTAATCTATGTTGGCAGATGTAGCGACTCGGGGCCTGCAGAGCCTGGACCTGTTCCCTAGCTTTATATCCGAAGCTCGTTAGGGCTGACGAGCCACGATCAGCATCTAGTCGTGTGCAGCTTAGAAGGCAAAGAAAGTGCGGAATGGCCAGCGATGAACTGGAAAGCTAGATCCTTAGCATAGTCACGTAATCAAGGCTTAAGTGCCCAGCTTGTCAACGACTTCCGTCGCGTGAGTGTTCACAGTCTACGTTCCCTCATGGAGGGAAGGGAGTAATAACATATAAATAAGGTCTTTTAATTAAAAGAATAAAGAACTTCTTTCCTAATTATCATAATAAGTGCCCACTTTTCTTAGTGCACCGTGATATTACCAGCTGCTGCCAGACCAGGTCTGCTGGCGACCAGCAGCGGTCAGCCAGCGCCAGCGCGAGCATAGAGGGCCAGGGAACCCCTGCTCGCCGGTGGCTATATAAGAGCGACAGAGCTCCCTCTCTGCCAGTATATAGATCAAGACGATCACTTCACTCTGTACCCAGATGCACTCTATCTTGTTATCGTAGTTGTACGACGCTAACTCTAAGCTATCCCTTAGAGAGTTATAGTGTACCTATACCTTTAATATAAAACGGGAGAGAAGCTAAGTATATATATTATTACAAGGGAAAGAGGGTCTAAGCTCTTGCCAGTCACATTGACGCCGTGGAAACCTTGGCCGATCTCCCTCGGGCTGGGGCTGCGCCGGGAATCCAAGTTCAGCCGCTACAGCTAGAGTGATGCAGCAGATTCCTAGGATCCGCTGCCGTCGTTCGATGCTTAGTCAATGTTTTACAGTAGCTCGAAGCTTGTTGATATCATTTCGCAGCTAGTCTTGTTCAGCTAGTGGACTTAGGACCAACCACAGCGCTTCCAGGGCCTAGATCGCTCAGACGTGCAAGTCTTTTGCCGTTTACACCATTTCCATTGTGGAGGCGGCTGCTTTGGCGCTTATCCGAGCCGAGCAAGGGAGCAAGAACGGGGTTCGCAAACGACGCAGAGGAAGCTAATAAGGGCAGGTGACGGTTTTGTTTCTGGTGGCGGCACAGTAGATCAGATGTCTCGCGATGTGGCAAGCAAGATCGGCAAACTCTCTTGACTGGGTAACACCTGTCATTTCTCAGATTCCAACCATAGTATCGATTCTCGAGTTATAAGTTGGGGCACTCTCCTGATATCTCTGGGATTATCTTGGTGTGGTCATCAAGTGATTGATGCGGGCGCGTTGGTATCCGGTGCTACGTTGGTGCTTTACACGTGAGAGCTGCTCGAATGCAGCATGGATTGCTGTGAATAGGAAGGAAAGTTTTAAATGGACAATTGGTACTTCTTTTCGGCAGAACATTTCCCTGGATGCGGCCGTGCTGGTAGTCGACCGGAATGTTTCTGGTCCTTCATATGGCCGGTGTGGCGTTTTCCTTTTTGCTAAATGTGTCACTCATCCTTTCATCGCGAGACATAGGCAAAATTGGGAAGAGAAGCCAACGATCTTTTAACAAAAAGGATGATGTAATGCAATACTTCGTGGGATACCAACATAGCCTCTGTCGGAGCTTCGGGGTGGATGACCTCCTTCCAATGTACGTTATGTCGACAAAGGTACTAACTGGTACAACTCGCTTATCTTAATATAGAAGCAAGTCTATCTAATAAAGGAGAGTAAACTCTATGAATATTGCTTAGATCTCTAAACACAAAGATATGTCCGTAAACAAACTGCGCTTAGGATTTCCAGTCACGGGCTAGACACCAGGTCCGTGTACCACTTGGAACACCTCCATAGATCTGAAAAAGCTTGCCGAAGCGGGTGTGGTACTAAGACACTTTAGCGTCCGCGTGGCGTTGTAAACTGATAGAGTCTTGGGGTATTTAGCTGAGCGGAGTCAAAAGCGGACGCCATCGGGTTAGCCACACGTCACAGCTGAAAAAAAAGACACTGAACTCAATTCAGAAGGCAACAATACCAGAACTCTCGGAATCTCGCTTAATATCGAATCATTGACGAGGGAAACGTCTGCTAGACCACATGTTGATCTTGCGCTAGAATTCGCTAGTCATGCCCTGTGACCAAGCAGATATTGAGACCATCAAACTTTCGATGAATTCTTGGAGCCTATGATTCTCGCGGAACCTAAACTTAATGCTAGATAGGCTAGGAGAAACCGGGGAATTGTAAGGAAGGAATGCCGAGGCTGTAGGAGTCTATGGACTATAAGAAAGGCCGAAGTCATCGTTCTCTAGCACGAAGATGAACAAGACAAAGACTCGAAGATCACACCGACAAAACTGGACTGAAAAAACTGCTTACTTTGCTCTATCATTATCGAATCAAATTCCCACTACATACCTCACAATGCCGTCTGCTACCTTGCGCTGCTGCTACCACTGAGCTCATCGGCGGCTCCTGGACCCTGAGTTCCAAAACCGATACCAAACCAGCGGAGTCGCTCATGCAACTAAGGCATGGGGGTCCTGAATCCGTTTATCAACCTGATTTTCGCAAGAGGGTTAGTAGCAAGGACTTCCAAGACAATGGGAAGTGCCGATGTGAGAAATTCACCGAGAGCACCCAACGCTGCCTGGCATAGACAGCCATTGTCAAGATCCTCATGAAATACGAGGGACAGGCGGCCAACGATCGACGCTGGGCGTAAGTCGGCATCCCAACCATGGTCTTTGCCCGGTGACTAATCGACATCTAGAATGGGCTCCGGCTGGCTGGTTTCCCCGGATACATTCATAACAGCCGGGCACTGCGTGTACGACTGGTCCGGCGATGGCCGCGGGTTTGGTCGCGTGAAGCTGATGAAGGTCTACATCGGGTACCATGGTAGGGAGTCAACCGAGGAGACTCCGAAGACTCCCGACGGCATTCCCCAGGTCCAAGCCCGCCTGGCCACCGATATCATCACGACCCAGGAATGGCTGAACAATCCCAAGAATCGTCACCGAGACGTAGCCTTCGTCAAGGTGGACAACCCATTTGAGGGGAATTTACAATGTTTCACGTTCAATTCCACCCCCAAGTACGATGCAGAGAGCTTAGGAGTGGTCGGATATCCTGGCGACAAGACCTTAGGGACTGATGCACAGGAGGAGCAAGGTGCCGAGATGTACGGCATGTTCGCCACCGTGCAATACGACCTCAACTCCTCCGATAACCCCTGGCACTTGCTCGAGTACCAAATCTCCACTTTCGCCGGTGAGCTAACTCGGTACCTAAGCAAATGATGAGACGACGAACGTGGCTTGCTAAAATAAACACAGGGCGATCGGGTTCTCCGGTCATTCGCCAGGGTGCAGATACGGCGACGGTCTCGATGGGCACTCACGTGTATGGCAGTCCCAGATTCAATTCAGCAAGCCCCATCAACAAGCCGTACGGAGTGGACTACCAGACCTTCATCGACACCTTGCATAAGCCCCATCCCGGGATCGCGCCATTTAGCGGCAGCCCTGCGAAGCCTGACAGGGCCAACGGTAACGGGACTGAGTCCAAATTCGACACCGTTGTCGATGTCCCTCCGGACACTGATGGACCCAAAGACTTCTGGGACGTTCTGAAGGGAATCGGTCGCGCGGTCGCCACCGTCGGCCAAGTTGCCCTGCCGCTGGCGACGCCGCTTCTCGGACCCCTGCCGGTCCAGCTTCCGCCGTTGGGGGCATTGCTCTTGGAGCCCTCGGCAAAGTGTATTCTGAGGTCGATTTTGGGAGCAACCCGGACCCCAAGCCGAAGATAAGCGTCTCGGACGAGGACCTAGTGCCCGCTGGTGCCGTCGAGAGAGCTGTTCTAGCCGAAGCCGCCCTCCAGACGATCATGCGCACGGAGCATGGTCCTACGAGCCAGAAGCTGCTAGCGAAGATGAAGGAGCACTACGACAGCTCGGCCCCAAGCATCAACAATCTGGTACCCAGGCTCGTCCCCTGCGTCACGAAAGCAGCTCTGAACAGTCAACGACGATCTCCTAGCCAAGAGAAAGAAGGTTGCGCGGGTGCCGAGCACCAAGACTATGCCTGCTGCCGATCACCCAGAGGCGAGTATGCCCGGGCCCGAGTCCGACTTGATCGCTGCCTTGGCCCATACCCAGGCCAAGGTCTACGAGGGCAGCGAGAGCTTCTTCGACACCATGGGCGACCTTTTCAACAAGGGCCTCCGGATAGGCAAACCGCTGCTGCTGCAAGGAGCTCAGCTCGGTCTACAGAGGCTCGACACGTACCTGGCGTCGAAGGCCGACAAAACGGAGAGTATCATGACCAGTCTGGAAGACGCCGACGTCCAGGCCGCCCGTCTTCTGGCCAAGCGCGCCGTCATGGCCGAATGTGCCCTTCAGGCCGTGCTGAGAGTGCCCACAGCGGAGCTCAAAGCGGCCCAGATTCCGAGCGATCCGGTCAACAGTATCGCTCCAGAGGGCTTCCTGGACGGCCTCCTGGGCGCTGCACAATCGATTGGGTCGGCCATTATGGGCGCCGCACCCGTCGTGCTAAACTCCGCCCTCCCGATACTGATCAACTCCATCGCCCAGGTGAGTCCAAACCCGACAATTCCCATGCCGCCCACGCTCGAGGCTCTCGTAGGAGGGATATCCCCTGATTCTGAGCGGAGAAAATCCCCCCCCCCCCCCCTCTCAGGATGGCGTATGGGTCCGTGGGACCAAGCTGACATAGCAGCAGTGACACATCAAATTGGCCGTGATTTTTGGGATGTAGGGTCTTTCGGTCCAATCCCAAAACCCTTCCTAAAGAGAAAATGAAGTGACTTAAAAATCATCCAAAGACTTCACATGGCAAACGACTGTCTTGTATAGCCATGCTCGATTATTTATCTGAAAATTCGTGTCTGTCTTTACGCTCTGTGTGATCCGCTGCATTTATCTTCTAAACTCTCTCTAGGGTTTTCCGTATCACAATACCGACACTCTCTATCCACCTTATATAATATTAAACATATATAGCATTCATTGCATAGGTAGCTTAAATCTCCACGCTCTTTCACCTAACTTCTTTGCGTTAAGGAAGCTGTAGAGCAAAGTCCCAAAATGTCCATTTTCCGTTCTGTTTATACGCGGAGGAACTTGGTAAGGTACAAAGTAAAGTTCTACAATCTTCTTTTTCTATAGTTAACCCTTATCATCATTATTGGTTTACGGCGAAAATTTGCTACTAACTGAAATAATGGGTTTATTTGCAATTATTATCGATATTCCATTGCTTATTTAGCAGGATCTCCATACCTTGATAAAGTTGCAGCGTAAGGTATTTGCGGAAGTGAAGATCGAATCTTCTGTTGATTATGGAGTACTTGAATCGAAATACGACTAACAGACTATAGTTCAGTTCGGACTTAAGGTCGTTTGACCGCCGTTCGGCAATTCTGGGGGTTACAGTTCCGTAAAGTCTAATCTCTTTTCCCATTACTTCCCGCTGTTTCGACTTCCTAAGCCATAGCCGTCAATTCTCTACATTTCCTTAAGATCACATCACCATACCCGTGGTCTTCATTAAAGTCTCATGCGCTGCTGTGCAATTTAAAATCTTAATTGGAGGGCCCTGTGACCCCCTGTTTTGGGCGTCTATATCCTGTCATTTTCAACATCCATAAGGCCGTATACTAAGCTTAATGAGAGCTGGACTAGTAGTTGGGTCGGTGATCGGTGTTGTATATTTTAGCCCCACCTTTTTGTAGCGGTGGATACTAGAAGCCATACTTAAAAAGGATTCTCAGCTATACAGGAGGGTTACGAGCAAGGGATAAGAAGCTTGACGCGTCATATTGCGTCGATGCTAAGTTGTTTTGTAGGAGGTAGCGTGATAATTCTACGAAACCGGTCAACATGGAACAAATTATCCCCTGTCCGGACAAAGTAGCACACACTGTGCTCATTGTACTCTGCCACAACCCAGCCAGCCATTGCGAAATCCGCTTCCAGCTATCTCCGGGTGTTGACCAATGCAGGAACCTGCACGGCTACAGCTACAGGAGAGTATGCTGGAGTAAAGGGAAAGGCAGATGAGATAGCTATCTCCGCGGACAATGCAAAGAATCCTTTATTAAGTGTGAGAACTCTTTAGATACATGACTCTAACATGACGGTAGGTCCGACAGGTCTTTGCCGGACCACAGTCGCTAGCTCGCACGGACAAAATACGTCCATGCAGGGTCAAAATACAAGGTTAGAAGATTACCTCGTGCCCCGCGACTTCGCCGTGATAGCATCGGCACGGTTTACCGTGTCGCGTGCCGTCTCACTGCATAGCAATAGGTCCCTTCTACCTTCCACTATACAATCAAGCCAAGTGGTGGCTTACGGCCAACGCGGGAGGTCTACACGTCCAAGGCCTTTTTCCAATAGCTCGTACCAGAATGCGTGACGGGCTAGATGTCGGTGACAAGCCCTCGCTGCTTTAGCAAGCTTGGCAGCAGCACGATGGAGGTGGCACTCTGATCCCTGCCATCTGCCTTGAAATGTTGTTCAGGAACTTAGCTAGTCTCCCGCGTCTTCTTTTCCCTTTCCTCCTATCTGCCCGGTACCATACTGTTCGAGACCCAGTTGTGTTTCATGATCCTCTCGGGATAGCCAAACTTCTCGTATCAGACGTTCCTTTACCGTAAAGCTCGGATTCCCGCTCCCAATGCGTCTCCGGCTCTTTTTCATGTGGTGCTATACCGCCATCACGATCTTTGGTCTTAACCCAGGAGTCCCTTCGGAAATTTTAACTCTGTACAGTATGTCCCCAAGTCATTCGGTTCTCTTTAGTCAAAGCTGCCGAGGGTCGGACTTTTGCAAACGTCGAAGTCTTCAGGAGCACCAGCTGCATCCTCTCGCAAGCATGCTAGGAGAACCTCGAGAGCTCAAGGTTGATACTGAAAAACTTTAATAGATGCTTCCCTTGCCGAGCTAAGGGCAGCCAAATTGGGCGTTTACGCGCCAACTATCGCTTTAGGCTTGAAACATGATGCTGTAAGAAGTCTCATTGCCGTTACTTGTCCTCTTGTGCTCCGAATCCGCAGTACGCTACGGCATGACGAGTTGGAGATACACCATTGCCATGACCCTTTTTTTTTCCCCGCCAAATACACTCGCTGACTCTAGCAAGGGAGACTAGAAATATCCAGCCGCCGCCACTGAAGAAGCTGCTTATCTGGCCGAGCTCAAAGCCGGAGGGATAGAGAGAGCACTTACCCCTGATGAGTTTGTCAAGTGTATTGGCGAGCCGAGAGCCTTCGCCAACTTCGGGTACGACTCCGTGGGTCACACGACCTGTAAGTCAACTGTTGAGATATCTGTTCCCTCTCCACGGGAGCTCGTAACCCTTTTCGATCGTAGTCCTACCCGAGTTGCGCATCGTCAAGAACCACGCTGACCTGTCGTGCAAGCTCCAGACTAGGGCAACTGAGAAGATAAAGGTATATATCTCGTATCACTCCGAGGTCATCATTTCCTGGTTGACAATCGACTTGCTGCTATCTCTTTTCAGTCAAAGCGATTGCAAAAGTTCCTCTTGAATTCCAAACCAAGCCTCTTTTCCCAACAATCCACTCAGAGACGCAAAGGGAACTCCTTAACGCGCCCCCCCTGGGATGCCGTATTTTCTCAGGTAAGGAAGTACCACCTGCATTGGTCATTGTCTTTGACTTTCACAGGCATATATAGCTGCAAGACGCAAGACGAGATACTAATAATAACTACAATGCCGCGGATATGGAGGGAAGGAATGAGGGGAGGTTGGCTTGAAGACTCGCTAATGGAACGACAGGTGACCGAGATCATCGAAAATATTGGCAAACTTGGCCATTCGGGCGGTGAGTTCATCGCGGATAAAACACTTAACGCTGAGATCTACATGAGTGAGGCGTAAGTAACTGCGATGCAGCAATCGCTGGCCTGCCGAGATGCATTTGGATGCTTGCTGGTAGCGCGATAGGTGTGCGAAGAGTAACCAGGGTGAGACCCCCGAATCCTTCCGAGTTAATAGGTTCCGAGGAGCCGAGATGGAGACGTTAACGGGAGAAGACCAAGCGGATTGGTTTCGAGGTCTTTTCAAGAAAAATGAAGTGATTTGTCCCGGCGAGTTCATGACAAAAAAAGGTGGTTACGGAACCGTTTTCCAGAGAGACCTACAACGTCGACGAAGTTGATTGGACCAATGCCTGGAAGGCCGGCGTTTCACCCGATGGACTCGTTGCCACGAAGGTTGAGAAAGTTCACAGAGCAATCCTAGCACCCTCGACGATCAACCACTTGGCTATCATTGTAAGTCGATTGTTCATGTCGAAGGTCAAGGCTTTGATGACTCTGAGTTCCGCATCGGACAAATTTGCCAGTTTGGTTGCCGAACGGCGACGCGTTCTCTTCTTTTTTATTTCCCTTATTTCTGAAAAAAGGCATATCCCCCTACCCACACAGCTCACTGATAGTCTCGGCTCAGTAGCTTCAGACGGGACCCTCGATAACCAAATGGAGAGCAATCTAAGCATGCTTACAACCACCAACCGATCTCTTCGAGATATGAACAACTTAATTTGGCTCCGACTTTATGCTGTAAACCCCGACAATTTGAGCAGGCGAGCTCGAGAGCATAGAAGAATTGGAGAAAGACGCACAAAACTTCCGTATAGCCTCTAGCAGAAAGAAGTGAGAAACGGTGGCGTATACATGCTTGGCGAG
Source organism: Thozetella sp. PMI_491 (assembly GCA_021432635.1). Classification (NCBI taxonomy): domain Eukaryota; kingdom Fungi; phylum Ascomycota; class Sordariomycetes; order Chaetosphaeriales; family Chaetosphaeriaceae; genus Thozetella; species Thozetella sp. PMI_491. The sequence goes on from MU270015.1 coordinate 2,389,114, forward strand.
ACAGCCTGTTTAAACCAAAAATAGTTTAACTGTCACAAAGGAAGCAGGGGTATAGCTCGCAGCTGAGCGCCAGCCTTACCAGCTGGAAGCAGGGGAAGCTTGTGAACTGGCTCGGCAAGGAGCCGATCCGTGAACAGGGGATCCAGCTAAGCGAGCAGTCTTTGATGGTCACGAGAGCACCCCTGCTTACTAGAGCAGCGGTCAAGCAAGCGTGGGAAACGTGTATATAACGAGTGCGAGCTTTCCTAGTATAGATGGGGCGCAAGCAAGTCTTCAACAATTTACTTCATGAGAGCTACTGGGTATACGTTCTCTTGTGACATTAACATTGGGGAAATGTACTTTGCTATGATGATTCAGATTTTATAGCAGTCCAGCCGCAATAAGCAGCTCCATAGCTAAAGACCAAGCAAAAGTGAGGTTGGTGCTAATGTTTCTCTCCCAATTCATCAGAATCGCTAGGAGCATAGGTGGGGGGACCTTATAGTCTATCGATTCTGTTCAAATCGTCGGATAAGGACATCCGCGAATATGCACAGGCTGTGATAAATAGAATCCATACCCATTTAACATCAACTAACTATAAGTTAATATCTAAAGCCCCAAGAAATAAGAGAGAGCCATACCAAACACCTCTATCGCCACCAATCTCTAGCAATTTATCTCCAGCAACCCTCAACGCTACGGCTGCCCACACAGTAGATACTGTACCAGGCGTCTCCAAGTACAGCAAAACCCCAGTATTAGCTATGATTGATATACGCTGACAGATGCGGCCACGCAAGCTCGCAGAGTCTCATCCCAGGGCTACTTCCCCACCCCCCCAACACTCACATGCAAAACTCATTATGATCTAACTTACATCACATACAAAACCGATTAGAGTCCACAAATACTGAATAAAGTCCCAGTAATTTTTAGACACATCATAGCAAGCCCATGAAATATTTATCCAGCCTAGCTGCACAAAAGGGTTAGGAAGGATTTATTGCAGTCCGGGAAGTAATTAAATTGATACATCTCTTTACTGCAGGGTAATTAATGCGCTTCTAGCTCACAGCATAGCTCGGCGCCAGTCACTTCTACAACCCCTATAAGTTCTAGGGGCTGTTGGGTATTATCTAACTCCAAGGGAACATCATGTAATTTATAGGTTCCCGAGTCTTTCAGACCCTTGTCCGTGTGTTTCTGGGCCAGTTGCTTATCTCTTCGTTTGCAGAATCTCCACATTACTCCCACGAACAAGGCAAGACCAGCAACAGCCCCGACTATGACTCCCGCAATCGTTCCTGCTGTAAGACTAGCCTTCGCAGCACATGGCTCTATAGTCTTAATTTAGTAGAGGTAGAAATACGAACAGACTAGAAGGGCTGCAGATACCTGAGTCTATACCTCCATCAGGAGACGAGGTCGCCGATACTATCATGTCGATTTAGTACTAGTAGAGAAATAAAAGACTTGAAGGCGAAAAGGTCGTACCCGGAGAGACAAACAAGGACTTTACATCGTCAGAAGACCACTGTACTGAAGCCAATCCCCTACGGCAAGGTTAGCATCGCCGTTGCCAAGTCGAGCGAAACAGCAGGTCAGTACCCATTACTATAACAGTCCTTCACTGACTGGGGGCTCTCGTAGGGTGCGCTTTTTGGATCGTAAGAGCTCTTCAGCGACATAGATGGAAGGTCGAATACTCCGACGCCCTGGCCCCAAGTATCCGGGCCTGGATCGCCAACCCAGCCACCCACCGATATCATTTGAGAGTCACCTAGAGCTATGCAACGGTGGGCGGCTCGCTGCGCCGCCACTGTAAGATTTACTTTGAACCAGTTAAACCCAGGCAGCGTGAGTAAGTAAAGTTCTCCGAGTCGATTAGCAGTCCCTAATTCCAGCCCACCAAAAAGGAAACTTGATGGAAGATTAACCTTCAAATCCTACTCGCGAAGGGGTCTGGAAGGCAATTTCACATACATCTCGAAGGTATTGTTTTCTCCTTCTCCTGGCACAAAGCTGGAACTAACATCGATCTGGAACCAACAGCGACATGCAGCGAGGGTTTTCCAACGGAATTCAGCGACGCAACCACCACAACTCAATATAATCGACTTTCCTGCAATTAATCATATATTAGATCGATAGGGGCACTCTCAGCACCGGCCATCATGCCTTAAGGCTGATCCCGTCAACCGATCTACATAAGAACCTATATTATTCAGATTAGCGTAATAATGGCTGGAGTGGGCAAGGTAAGGTAGCCTTTGTTGGTATTTCTTCGACGCTCGAGAAAAGGGGTGGCCAATAGAGTTGCATGGCAGCTCCCGGCTATTTTTAACCAAGAGGTCTTGCCACCCATGTCCACTAGGCGAATAGCGACACGTAAATTCTTACGCGAGCCCCGTTTAACCGCCCAGCTGTGATGACAAACATTATCAGCCCCTGGAAATGCACATGTTGGTACTGGGCATTTTGGCACGGTACCAACAATTAAGAACCAACAACAGAAAGGGGGGAAGGGGGAGGGGGGGGATTCCGGTCCTGGCTCCCATCCCCCACTGGCAACCTTATCATTAACCGTAACCTGGCACTTCCCGAGTGGTTACAGATGCATCGCTCTATAGCGCCGAAATATGGAGTCGGACGAGCAAACGGCAAGATTGCTCGATTCGCACGATGGCGACGACATGGACGACGATGTCACGACGGAGCAAGGGCCGAAGCTCCGGAGCGGCGACGAAGAAAACCTAGCACCATCGCGTGGTCATAAAAGATTGCGCAAGAATTTAGTCTTTCTAGGTGCGGGTGCTCTCATCGCTGCGATTTTCGGAACACTGGGCTATTTTGTCGGGAAATCGAGAGCAGAAGCGTCTCCCAGGGCAGAATGCGGCCCCCACCGTCTCATGATCGTTGGAGATTCGATCTCGCAAGGCTGGGAGGGTTCATATACCTGGCGTTATCGTTTATGGCAGTGGATCCAAGAGAACAGCGTTGACGCTATATTTGTTGGCCCGTACAACGGAACAGTCAAAGCACCGGCTGACGACAAGAACCCATTTTGGATCCCCTTTCACTTGTCTACTACTCGTTCCGAGGCACCGGTAGTCCCTTCAGACGGAACTCCGGTGCATAATGTCACAGCACGAACCACCTTGAGTTACCCAGCCAACAACCCCTATACCTACTCCCGCTTGTTATTTATACCTCTAGACATAGGATAGGCCAAAGGGGAAACTCTCCTCTTTATACAACAACAAAGAGTCAACCTTAACAGTTTGTTACACCTATAAAATCAAAACCAAGCCTATCAAGATAGATAGGGAGCCTTAGAACCCAGATAATAGGCTAAACCTGCCTTTAATAGGGTAAACCCCTCTATAGCTAATACTAGTATTAACCCTAGAACCTAGCAACCTCTTAGTAGTTATATTACTAAGCTCCTAGCTCTTACTAGTATACCTCTACTAGGATACTACTAATAACTATATAGAACTCTTTTATGCCTTAAATGTGTTAAATAGCTTAGTTAAGATATAGTTTAGGTATATCTTTAGCTACTTTAACTAAAGGGTTTAGGCCCTTTTTAAGTAATAAGAGGATTATACTATAATAATAATAGCCTTATATAACTAGCTAGATAAAATAGCTTAGGATAATAAAAGGACTAGATAAGCCTTTCTATTATAAATTAATAGTAGTCTACTATTAACTTAGCCTTAGCTAACTATTTTATTATAATTTTTAACTATCTTATAGTTATATATCTTATTTTAAGCCTTAATTATTTTATTAGTTTTTATTTATAAGCTTAGTATTAACCCCTTAACCTTTATAATAGCTGAGAAAGACTTTTTAATATAATAAAAGAAGTATAATACTTAAAAGCTACTCTTTTATATAAAATTATTAGTTAATAATATTTTATACTTTATAAAAGCTAATAAGATCTTATATCTAATAAAGTAGCTAAGAGGTAATATATATACTTAGGTATATTATTATATTAATATAATTACCTAGAACTAGGATAACCCTAGCTAATAGCCCTTAGGCTTTAAGAACTATATATTAGTGTTAAATATCTTAGACTAGGCTTATATAGTCTTTAATATTATAATAATAGCTTATTAGTAGTTTAACACCTTAAAGTAAGAGAAGACCTAATATTTTACTAACTTTTTAAATAAGTTTCTCTACCTTATTAATGCCTTATAATAAACCTTTAAATAATAGGTTTATACTCTTAAAAAAAAGGTTAATATAACTTTAAAGAATATCTTAGTCCTTTAAGTTAATTAGCTAGTTAATAACTAGATTAAGGACTAGATTATATTATTTTAAAGCTTTTTAAGTAATATATTTAATTATATATTTTATAACTTTACTTATAGATTAATAATAAAGGGTAATATATAGCTAGACATTAGTAATCTAATAGACTTAAATAAGGTTATTATTAATAAACTTTTAAGTAGGAAATAATTTAAAAACTATAAACTAATAATAAAAAAAGAGAGGGGCTAATACTTAAACTATAAGCTCTACTTATATTATAAAAAACTAAACTATTTTATTATTATATACTTAAAGAGGCTTATAAAAAGTTAAACTAAACTAGTTAATCTTTATATTGAGAACGGGGAGCAGGAAGCAGAGCACGTGCGGAACAACCCACACACAACACCACTGCCATACACTCCATAGCCTAGTAGCCACAGCGCGGAACCAATACCACGACCTTGCGATCCAGTTCGTAGGTAGGGCCGTTAAAGCAGTGTAAGTCTAGTAGTACGTGGAAGAGGGTATACTAATACGAGATCCAACGAGTGCTAGGCTCTGACTAGGGCAGGATAAACACATAGGAATGGGGCGAAGCCCTGTAATGGTCATATAGAGTGGTCTTATGGTTAGTCTTGTCTAGGGAAACAAATGTATAAAGTTGATTGCTAGAATAATAGACTGATAGATCTTAACGGTTGATTAATAACTTAATGGTCCTCCTCCCTGAGGTAGGATGGCAACCTTTAACTACTTATACAAATCAAGCTGGTATGGCCTAGTTAGACCAGGGTCTAGATCCACCATGCAGTTCCTCCCATACCAGGGCCACGCTGGGCGAAACAAAAAAAAATCCACTGACTACCCCCAGCTCACACCTCCCCTCAGCTTCCAGACGCTAAACACAGAGCGAAGGAAGCTGCCCCAATCCTCAACAACGCCATTTACTGTCACGCTTATCAGGCGTAGGCAACAGGTTGTTGATATCATACGGGTCCACATCCTCCTTCAGGCTTCTACCCTTCTACTTAGGACCTCCCTCCTTGCTGCTACTATTATAGGGGTCCCTAATTTATTACTTTTACTCTGGTCAGGCCTAAGGCTGTCTAATCTAGTTTCCTGCCCTAATAGGTTAGGCAGTTGGCTTCCTTACAGACACAGTAGCATCTAATAGGCTTAGTTTACTACTAGTGCTGGCAGGCTTTGAGCCATAATAAGAACTAGGAGTAAGAATGCCTAGAAGAGATCTGCCTAGAGGAGATCCGCCTAGGTCGGTCGATAGTTTCTATTAAGACTAGGTTGTCGAGGTACTCCCTCTATAGCTGTGTAAACAAGTTATTTAACGCCTTATACTAGCTTATTAGTCAGCTGCTATCTTAGCCTTAGAGTAGTGATCTTGCTATCCACAGAAGTTATTAAGGTAGTCTGGCGAGGTATAGTTATTAGGAGATCCCTTATAATTATAAAAAAGCCTCTGACTACGTTCCTCTTCTTCTACTAAGTCTAGAATTATCCTCTTAGGAGTAACTAGTCCTTTGCCTTTCTTCTCCCTGTTAAAGCTAAGTTTAACAGTCTGTTTAATAAGTTCCTTCTTATCTAGGTCCCCCACATTGTTTATCTACTTCTTAATCCTACTAGGAAGAGGACAGGATAGACGCTTAAAGGCCTTTAATAGTATCTCTTTAATATCTATAATTAATCCTTCTATAGTACCCTCCCTTATATCCCCTAGAGTTATTAACTAAATATAGGCAGGTGGGACTTAAAAGGTACTAATACTCTAAACAAAGGATAAGATCCTCTGTGCCACGTCTTTAACTCTAAATAGAGTTAAGCTAGTGTTTCTTACAGCCCTTACTACGGACAAGTTACCTACCCAGTTCAACATAGTACTACAGACATCCTTTATAATACTAGGCTTAGCTAGGTTCTGTAAAGCACTTCCGTTCTAATCACTAAGCTCTAAGCAGATCTAGCAAATATAGATCTTAACAGTCTAAAGGTCTAGGCTTACTTTCTTCTAGATCTAACTATAAGCTTATAAACGTGTCTAGTTAATAGGGGCTTGTAGCATTACAAAATTATATTTACAAAAGAAGACCCTGGCGAATTTAATAACTAGTAGGCTATAGGTCTAACTAGTTGACTACTAGGTGCAAGGCAAGGCTAAGAATCTATAGTTATCAATATTAATATTATACTACTATAGCTATCCCAAGTGGGACATCAGGTAAGCGCCTAGATTAGGCGTTAGGGCTTTTGATAAGTCGAAGAAAAATATATAGCAAAGGCCTTTATCTATAATTAGAAGCGAGAAGTAGTTACTGCTATTATAAATAGGAAACAGGAGGAATCACTTGTTTAAAGGGTAGGCTAGCAGGCCTAAGGGTGCCTGGCTAACCATGTATAGCAAGATCTATACTCTGCTCTACAGGTCTATTATAACCAATCGGAGTCTAGCAGTTATACTTGCATCACTAAGCCAATCCTGTCGAGTAAGGGTTCCTTCTAAATTATACAGCTCGAGGAGATGCGTCTCTCAGCTCATATTATGTATTAAGCCGTTCCTGAAGGCTGAGCGTGGGACTAGACCAGGGAAGAAGGTTTGTCGCTATAATTGGGGATGTGGGCTATAGTGTTCACTTGGACCCTCCTGCCTCTGATCATAGATTGCTGCTAAAGCTTTTCCATATTAATTTTGAGTTGGCTAAGCTCGTCTGTTAGATGGTTAATAACATCTAGCTTCTTTAGCCTGTTGTTAAGTCAGGCTTTAAGCACTCTAGTGATAACCTTAGCAGGATTTTACTCCTCTTAGAGCAGAGGTTGGCTCTAACTAGACCACTCCTAAGTCCTTTTTTATGTCTATAACAGTAGGTAGACCTATTAATAGTCTTACTATTCCTTAAGTTCTCCTTCCTGCTTTTTTTTATTATAGTTATCGATTAGACGCTTAAGTTTATCACAGAACGTGTCCTAGCTCTAGGAAATTAACTTATCTATACTTATTCCTAAGATAAGGTATAGCTAAGATTTTATGCTTACTAGTAGCTTGACATATATATTTTATAATATATTACTCCTTATTAGGTCTAGATTCCTGACCTACCTTAGTAAGGCCTTAAAGGTTAAGAGTACTCTATAAATCTTAACTGTCTTGTCTCTAACTGGTTTATTCTAGAATTCTTATAGATGTTGTTTGTAGGATAAATAAAACTATATATCTCTAAGGTAAAACGTTTTTTTTAATGTCTTTTTGTATTTGCTTTAGTTACTAATATAAAGGGTCTAACCCTTAGCGATGTCCCTAGCTTTTAAAGTATAGCACTAGAGGAAGTATATCTTCTTTTCTTAAAATATAGTTAGACTTAATATATAATAAATAAAGTTAAAATTAGCTAGGTAATAGGTTATGTTTATACTGTTAAAGATCGATAACGCTAGGGTCCTTAAGAATAGCAGTGGCTAGCCTATCCTTCTATAATAAACAAGAGTATAAGTAAGGCAGCTTTTAAGCTAGTCTAAGCTAAGCCTATCATCTTCTAAAGACTTCCTTATTATAGAATAGTCTAACACTTGTTAGCCCTAAGTGGTAATAGCTGTAGCTTTTAGGTCTCCTAACTCTAACTAGGAGGATATGCCTAATAGTGTATAGGTATTAAATCCTTTTGTCCTAATAGTATAACCCTAAGTATTCCTAAAGGGTAGGATTGCCACAGTTAGAGCCTGGGGCGATACTATTGCCTTATAATTGCCCTTACTCATAGCTTAAGGCATGTCTTACGATTACACTTATGCTAGTTCTATTAATATAGCCTCTACTATTACTAGTGGTATTAATGGCTAAAAAGGTGGGTCTTGCGCTGGCCCTATTAGTGCTGCTGCTGGTGCTGCTACTAGTGCTGCTGCTGGTACTAATGGCGGCGCACAGGTCTGTAATTAGCGCTGTAGCGGCAGCAGCAGCGTTGGCAGCAGTGGCAGCGTTGGCAGCGATCTGGCTAGCGATTAGAAAAGTAGGGTTTTCAATAGCGCTGGTGGTGCTGGTAATGGTGCTGCTGTTGGTGCTGCTGGTGCATGGGCTGGTGGTTGGGGCGGTGGCGCCTGGAAAAGTGGGTCTTTTACTGGCCCCTGATCTGGGACTTGTAGTAAGAATGTGCTTAGGGTGGCTAGAGCTCTTTTCTTTAGTAGTATTAAGCTTGTTGCCTTTGGTATTGTTGTGATTAGAGCTTTTATGCCTTTTTTTACTTAATTACCTCCTCTCCTCTAGAGCTTTAATTATTCTTTTGTTTTCCTAGTTAATACTCTTTTTTCCTTACTTAATTATAAGCTTTGCCTAGGGGTAGAACTTCCTAGCTTATAAAAAACTAACTCCTTTCTTTTTACTGTTGTTTCTCTTCCCTTAGTGTTTTTAGTGTGTTTTAGCTTTTTATCTCTTTTTTTTTCTTTAGCTTAACTAGTCTAAGTCTTATTTATTAGATTAGATAATCTATATATTAGTATAATAAGACTACTTATTTCTTTTAACTTTAATATACTCTTATACTTCTTCTTTTTTATAGATTATATTCTAGTTAGATAGCTAATAGTATTAGTATAGTAAGGTAAAGAGGGTTTTTATTAGAATAATATTTTTCTAAATGTTTATACTTTATATAGCTGGTTAGGAGTATTTATTTACTAGTCTAGGCTTATTTAAGGTAAAAATACCCTTTAATCAACTAACTTCCTAAGGTTCTTTATAGAGGTGTTTTATAGTAAGGCCCTAAGCGTTAGAGAGGGTATTTTAACCTCTCCTTAAAGGTTAAGATTAGTATAGGTAAGGGTTATACTATAATTGGCTTAGGGTAAGAGAGCTTTTCTTAATACCTTATTTCTATAATAGAGCTAAGGTATAAGAAAGAGTCTTCTCCTCTTTCTACTAGTAAGTACTTATAGCTTTAAGAATAATAGTTAACTCTAATATAGTCTTACCTCTTTTTAAACTTTAACTAGACTAATAGGATAAGACTTTAATAAGCTGTCTTCTTTAATTACTTTAAGCTAACTATTTATTAATTGTCTTTAAATAGTTCTAACACTCTAGCTAGATAGCCTTTAGTTGTAAAGCCTAGCAAGATGTCTTCTTTAACTACTTTAAACTAACTATTTACTAACTATCTCTAGTTTTAATATTTAGGGTCTAGTTAGACTATTTTATAATCTATAGAGTCTATCTAAGATCTAACTAGAGGTTTTTTTTAATAGGAATCTACTTCTTTTACTACTCTAGCTTACTAGCCCTAGGAGAGCTATCTTCCCTAACTACTTTGAGCTAACTATTTGCTAATAATCCCTTAGGGCGATATGATTCCCTTATTTTAATACCTATATTAGTTTAAATAACTTTTCTTATATTGCTTAAGATTAGGGTTAAGTAAAGGCAAAAATAAATAACTTTACTTCTGGCTATCCTAGTTAACTTAGGGTTAGTATAGGCCTTTATTATCTATCAGGGTCTTCTGTCCTATCTATCTCTATAGCTTCTTACTGCTTATCGTCTTTAGTCTTAGTAAGTAAAGGTAGTTGCTGTGGTTAGAGCCTAGCTATTATTATTAGGCTGTTTATATACTATCTCTTGTCCTGGGTCTTTTTATTATTACTTAAAAGGCTTTGTTAAAGTATCCCTAGCTAGACCCTTATTTAAGAATAGGGAGTAGGAAGTAGAGTATATGTAGAATAACCTATACATAACACCACTGCTATACACTCTATAGCCTAGTAGCTACAACGTGGAACTAATACTATAACCTTGCGATCTAATTTATAGGTAGGGCCGTTAAAGTAGTATAAGTCTAGTGGTACGTGGAAGAGGGCATACTAATACGAGATCTAACGAGTGCTAGGCTCTAACTAGGGCAGGATAAATATATAGGAATAGGGCAAAGCCCTATAATAGTTGTATAGAGTGGTCTTGTGGTTGGTCTTGTCTAGGGAAACGAATGTATAAAGTTGATTGCTAGAATAATAGACTGATAGATCTTAACGGTTGATTAATGACTTAATAGTCCTCCTCCCTGAGGTAGGACGGCAACCTTTAACTACTTATACAAATCGAGCTGGCATAGCCTGGTCAGACCAGGGTCTAGATTTACTATGTAGTTCCTCCTATACCAGGGCCACGCTGGGCGAAACGAAAAAAAATCCACTGACTACCCCCAGCTTAATATAATTAATAATAAAGTATTAATTAGCTTATAGGGAAAAGATAAAGCCCTTATAAAAGTTAATACTAAGGATACTTATTAAAATACTTTAACTAAATTAAAGAGGACTTATATATTTATTTTATAAAACTATAAGCTACTTTTAAATTACCTTATGAGATTATTTTATATCTTAAAGGGCTAGTTATTATATATATTATACTTAATATAGGTTACTCTTTTATTAGGTTTATTAATAATATATTTATATAATAATTAGGACTTTATATTAAGATCTTACCTTTATCTAAGCTATTATACCTAATAGATAGATTATTAATAGGTAATAATACCTAGTTTTATAGAGTCTACTCTTAAATTAAAGATTAAATAGAAGAACTCCTTCTTTATATTTAACTACTTAATAGCTTTAACCTTATCCTTAAGCTCCTCTAACTATAAAAGAATAATCTTAAAATTAACTAGGTAAAAGATATATTAATATTAAATAAAAACATTATAATAAAGTTTTAATAATTAAGTTATATTAAGATATATCTTACCTAGGGAGTTAAAAGCTAAAAACCTAAGATTAATATCTTAGGTATTATTAACTTCCTTTAATTTACTTAAATATATTATATATAGGTTAGTTATATGTTACTAAGAAAACTCTACCTTATAATAGATATTTTTATAATAGTAATAAGGAGGGATAATAGTAAATCTATAATATATTTTTACTAAGTAATTAATAATAATATTATTTAATACTTTAACTTAAAAATAATATTAACCTATAAAAAGATTTTAACACACTTACTCTTATACCTTTATAACCTTTTAAATACCTTCCTACCCTTAAAAGCTAATAAGTTACTACTATACTACCTCTTTAACTATAAGATTAAACTTATTCTTAGTATTTTACTATTATATATATAAGATAAACCCTACTCTTTAATAAAGCTCTTTATAATCTAGAAATTCCTAGATAATAATTTATTAAAGAGATTTATCTATACTAATATATTTTCTATTATTATCTTATTACTTTTAGCTTAAAAACTAGGTAGTAATATTTATATTTATATAGATTATAGAGGATTAAATAATATTATAGTAAAAAACTACTATTTAATCCCCTTTATAAAAAAGACCTTAGCCTTATTAGTAAAGGTAAAAAATTTTATATATATTAATATCTTAATAATATTTAACTACTTATAAATCACTAAAAAAGACAAGTAAAAAACTATATTTATCACTAGGTTTAGTCTATTTAAGTTACTAATAACTAACTATTATAATAAGCTTTATAAGGTAGTAATAAGGCTAGTTAACTATACTCTAGATAAGTAATTAAAGACTTTAAGATAAAGATCAAGGAGAAAAAGGTAGTATAACTACTCTCTATCTCTAATTAGGGGTATATCTAAAGAGCTAGGGCCTTTAAGTGTCTACAGCTCCTTTACTTACTATAATCTTAACATATATAGCTGTATAGAGATTAGTGGCTAAGCAGCTACTAAGTAGCTATAGCTATTTATTTGTCTATATATTTATAGTAGATAGTCTAATCTATAGTTAGGGCTAGTAGTTATAACACTAACTTTAAAATAATAGGGGTACCTAGCTTATTCTAACACTATATTAACTATATACTCTTTAACCTTTTAAATAAAACTATTACTATATATTTAAATAATATTCTTATCTATAATAAGTTAAAGATAATATATTAGTAATATATCTAAAAGGTTATAATAAGGCTTATTATTATAAGGCTAGTTATTAACATTTAGAAATATAAATTTAGCGTTAAAATAATTAAATACCTTAGCCTAATTATTTTAATAAGTAGAATATAAATAGATCTAGAAAAGATTTAAATAATTATAAAATAAAAACCTCTAGAAACTATAAAGAACTTTTAATAATTCTTTAGTTTTATAAACTTTTACTATTAGTTTATTAAAGGGTATTTAAAGATTATATACTCTTTAACTAACCTTATTAAAGAAAAGTAGTTAACTTAGTTTAGCCTATAGGTACTAGCTTTCTTTAAAAAGTTAAAAAAGGCTTTTATAACTATTTAAATTCTAGTATTTTACAACTTAAATAAAAGGATTATTTTAGAGATAAATACCTTTAATTAAATAGTAGAAGATATTTTATCTTAAAAGGATAAGATAGGGAGCTTTTTATTTAATTACTTTTTTCTTTATAAAATATATTCCTACTAAGTATAACTATAAAATATATAATAAGAAGCTTTTAGCTATTATTAAAGCCTTTAAAAAGTAATACTTTAAACTTTAAGGTATTTAAGGACTAGTTAAAATCTTTATAAACTATAAAAACCTTTTCTATTTTTATATAATAAAGCTTTTTAATTAATAATAGGTTTAATAATTAGAGTTTCTTAGTAACTTTTAGTTTAAAATTATATATTAATAAGGAAAAGATAATATAATATTAAATATATTTTTATAATACCCTAGTAATAAGTTAATAGATATATATAACCTAATAAATAATAAGATTATAAATAAAATATATACCTTTTTCCCCTTAAATAAATAGAATTAAAGAGAGGTAGAAAAGCTATAAAAGTATTATATTAAATAGCTAATAATATATTTTAAAGCTATTAAGATATTAAAAACAACTAATAAGATTATTAATAAAATATATAAAGAAAATAAACTAATAAAAATAATATTAATATACTTAAACAACTCTAGAGCTAAATAATTCCTACCTTAAGTAGTAAAGGTTTTATAGCTTTAAAAAGATAATTATAAAGAGATATAAAGTTAGATTTATATATAAAGCTAACTAGTTATCCTATTAAATAATAAGACTAAACTATAGATTTTTTATTAAACCTATAATATTAAACTAATAAGCTATCCTAGTTAATATAAGACTTATAACTTAGCTTAATATACTTATTACTAGTTAAGCCTTATCTATAATATAACTACTTTTATCTAAAGCTATTATATATATACCTAAGTAAAAACCTTTTATATAGTACTACTTAACTTTTTAAAACCCTTATTAATATTTAAATAAAGGTAGTATAATATCTTAGTTAACTATATCTTATTATTATTAGACTATTAATAAAATAATATAATATATATAATAGTCTTTATAATAGTTAATAAACTAATAAAAATAAAGTACTTTATACTAGTAATAAACCTATTAATACCTATATTAGCTAATACCTTTCTCTAGTAGATATACTACCTTTATAATACCTCTTAGATAATAATATTAGATTAAAAGACTTAATTCCTATTTATTTTCTAGGCTAAACTAAGTTACTACTTTAATATATTACTAAGGCTATTAATAATATATTACTTAAAGACTAATAACTAGATAAAAGTAATTAATACTACCTTAGAATAATATCTTTAATTATATTATAGATATTATTAAAATAACTAGGTTTATTAACTCCTTTTAACTAAGTTTATAGCTAATAATTAAACCTTAAAAACTATTAGCCTTACCTTATTTTTTATAAATTATAAATAACACCTATCTATTAAAATTAAAGCAATCTATTAGTTTAAACCTATAAAAATAATAGTATAATAATATAAGTTCTTTAAAGCTAGAAATATAATAATTTAAATAAAGAGAGTTATAGTAAAAGCTTAAGTCTTTATAAGAGAAGTTTAAGATTATTAGATAAAATATATAAATAAAAAGTACTTAACAGTTAAAAAGTTTTAATTAAGAGACTAAGTTTAGATTAACTTAAAAAACCTTTTTATAGTATACCCCTTTAAAAAACTAGACTTAAAATTTAAAAGACTTTATAGAGTTATAAAGGTCTATCTATAAGTAGTTACTATTAACCTATTAATATCTTTATAAACCTTTCTTATCTTTTATATATTACTTATCTAATAATATTAACTAAGTCTTTTAGGGTAATATATAATTAATAAAACCTATAATTAAGAGATAAAAGAGATTATAACCCTTAAAAATAATATTAATAATAAAGCCTAATAATATTATCTTAATAAGATCTTAGACTTAAAAAAGATAAAAGTATAAAGCTTAAAATATAAGATTAAATAATTATTATCTTATTAACCTACTTAAAAACCCCTAGGAAATTTATAAGGATATAATAATAACCTAATAAAGTTCTACCTAGTAAACCTAAAGAAATTAAAACCTTTAAAGAGCTAGAAGTAACTACTAAAGTATAAAGTAACTAAAATATAAAGAATAATTAAAGTAAAGGGGGAAGTAAAGTTAATTTAAGCCCTAAGAGCTAGGGTATCTATCTAATCTTATAAACTCTAAGACTAAGGGGGGTAATATACTTTTATAAGACTATTAATATAATATTATTATAATAATATTAAAGAGATAATATTATACTAAGTATAATAGGATAAAAACCTTAAAACTAAAAAAGAAGAAAAAGGAAAAGTAATAGTATAAAAATATTAAATTAATAAAGGTATACCCTTATAATACTATTAAATAAATAAAGACTAATTAAAAAGGTTATAAAAAGTAAGTAGGGAAGCTATTATAGATAATAACTTAATTATTATTATCTTTTAACTCTTTATTACCTAGCTTAATAAGTACTTAGAAAACCTTAGCTATAATATTATTATAAAACTAATATTTTACTAGTAACTATATAGTTTTACTAGGGTTATCTACTAATAAATAAAGCATAATAACTAGACTCTACTCTTTTAATATAACTAGTAGAATATTATAAGTAGGCTAGGGGAATAAATATATAATATTAGCATGTTATTTTATAAACTTATACTTAAGATAGGTAATATTATCTTTATTATTTTTATTCTTTTTATTAATATTAATATTAGCTGAATAATATAAGTATATTATACTATTAATATATAAGAAACTTAATAATAGCTTAATATTAAGGCATTAATACTTCTTATATAAGACCTTATTAATAATAAAGTCCCTATTATTATTAAGCTCTTAAAAATAACTAAGCTACTTAAAGGTATAATATAAATCTATTATATCCTTAATTATAATTATAAAGCTTTATAGGGAACTATTATTAAATCTTTAACACTAGTTATAAAAAAAAAATTATAATATTATAAATCTTACTATATTAGACATATTAGTTATATATAATAATTAATAATAGTCTATTAATAAAGCACTTAATAACAACTAGCTTATTAGTATTACCTTTTATAATAACTTCTACCTTAAAGGCCTTCTTAGTAGTATAGGTGTAATAAGTATAAAACTTAAAACTAAGGGGAGTCCTTTTACTAGTAATAGCTATAGTAATACACTAGGTGTTATATAAAGGTATAATAAGGAGGAGGCAGTAAGTTAGTAGAGGTAAGGCGTATAGAGATACTATATCTTAAGAGATCTTAAGAAAAAGGATTATAATAATAGTGTTTAAGGGAAAATTTTTACAAGGAGATAGCAGGGAACTAGTAAAAAGTAAATGAAAATCTAGGGTAAAGGGGGCAGACCTATACCACCCTAATACACTATTAATTAAAACACCAGGGTTTATTTATATTATAAAAAGGACAGCCAGACAATAAAGAAACTCTATCACCTAAGTAAAAAAGCCTAACATACTACTAAAAAACTTATATTCCTAATAGTTAAGGGCAACTATAAGCAAAGAGACAGGACCTATTATCATAGTACAAACCATCTTAAGTTACCCAGCCAATAACCCCTATACCTACTCCCACTTGTTATTTATACCTCTAGACATAGGATAGGCCAAAGGGGAAACTCTCCTCTTTGTGCAACAACAAAGAATCAACCTTGACACATAATGTGGTCGGGGGATATGCTCTTGATATTGACCCGGCCTTCCTTGAGAGCGGTCGTGCTCACTTCGCCAACTGGGGCCGCACAACATGGCAGGACGCCGAGTTGATTGCCCAGCATGTTCGCGATCAGCGCCCAAAATATGTTCTTATAGAACTAGGATTTAACGATATTGCCTGGACATCGACGCCAAGCGAAACGATCGACTCGATGAGAAAGATGGTAGAAAATGCACGAGCTGTGGACCCAACTTTATATTTTTCTATAGCCAACGCGCCACAGCGAACGGCGGTACAGGATGGACTACCTGTCCATACGGAAGACTATAACCGTAGGCTGCGAGAAGAGATACCCGCATGGTCAACTACCCAGTCGCCTGTTGAATTGGTGGATTTCGAGGGAGCATACTCTTGTTCGTCGATTGGTCCTTCATCTTGTCAGGCTTGAGCTAACGGTCTTCAAGGTAGTCTCGACGGCTGTCCTGCTGCTTTCGACGGGCTCCATCCCAACTTCCGAGGCGAATTCGAGCTCGCGTATGCGTTCAGCAAGACCCGAGGTCGTAATCCAAAGGATCCTGTTGTAGGCTCGTACGGTTGACAAGGCGATAGAAACTGGTATCGCCGCCGCCCAAACGCTGAGACCACTGGGAGGATATGCTACCAATGTCATTTACTAGGAGCGGATCATTGAGCCATCGGAAAATTCGTCGTTCGTCGATTGGCTGCTCATTCTTCTCTTCCAGAAACTGTCTCAACACCTCTCTGACTGGCCTGGTTCTCTCCGGACCTTTTGTATCTCTGAGACCAGTGATGACGAAATCGGAATGGATGGTGACATCCAAAATCCGCGCAGTGCCATGATCATGTGACGGCAGATTTCTCATTCCCTCGTCAATATTGTCGCCCAGACGGAAGCGCGCACGGATCTGCGGCGTTTTCCCGTCAAAAGGCGCATCAATGACCTGTAAGACGGCCTTTTCACCATGCGGATGGGACTTGCCAGACATCTCAAGGTCATCCGAGCTTCCAATGATCTCGGGCCGAATACGCCGGATCTGGCTGCCATGGCCGGAGGATAGTTTCGACATGGTGCAAAGTGGCGCAAAATGAGAATGGAGAAGACTTGAGGACGCAGTTGAGAGATGAAAACAGATCTTCTAGCGATCTTTTTGGGCTGTATAATTCCTCAGCCTGGTCTTCCCAAAAGGTAAAAGTAAGCAGCCGTATGCATCTGCGATATGCACCGCGTTCTCAGCCCCTGGCATTCCTGAAAGACCCAGGAAAACACACCTATAGATATGGGTATCTCTAAAAAAACTGCCAATCACTGCAAAGGCGCACATTTCAGACCTAGTCTAGCTCTGGGGCTAATATTGAATTGATTACGATAGCGGTTCCCCAAAATAGGCAGGCCGTTCCAGCCCCTCCAACGGATTCCCCGAAGCAGGCAGCATCGCCTGATCACCTCTGCGCACTGGAGCCGGCATCCGGCCAAAAGCCAGGCAGCTGACAAGCATTCAACTCCTACGATGAGGGGGCTAAAAATGGTCTGATGACGTCCCTGTAGTTACACCCCCATTTGATGTTTCAATATGATTGATGGATGTGCTTAGACTAGTATTCTCTCCCGTTAAGTATTCTATATTCGAAGTCTTTAAAACTATAATATAACCAAGGTTATTGCTGCTTGAATTTCTTGATTCATTGTCTCGGACTGAGATGCCGGGTGTGATATCCGCTGTGCGAAACATTTGCGCTTGCCAACCTGTGCTGTACATACTCTACTACGTTTGTATCGCTAGATACCTTAGGATATGTCACTGGAGAACGTCAGGCTGAAACTGGACTAGTATCTCACACTGCTGTATAATTTTAAGCCCGCTAAATCACTCGATATAAACTCAGCAAGTAGAACAAATTTCGACGCTATAATATTGATTGAGGATCTTGTGCTTGTGGGTTGAAGGTGGTTGATTGAATGAAGAGAGCTTCCCCGCGGTGGAAGTTTAGATCTTACTGTGGCTAGTCCCAACTTTTACAGCTCTCAACTTACGATCCTCTAAATCTAGCTGTTTTCCAGCATTACGTACTATTATGAATAGCTACAATCACCATTTTTCGGAGAGGATCATAAATACATAGCTAAATAACTTTGGTTTCAGTAATTTATTTACTAACTTATTGCGTTTGTAATAATAGCTTTAAGAGAGTCCTGAGACACTCGTCCAGTCTTTGACTAATGCTATCCTGAGATATATCCAGTGTCATTCCCTACGAATTTATGACATCCGCTGGGACCGGATTATGGCTTAACCAGTAAATCCGCCATACCCCGGCCGTATGCCCGGCCAATGACTGTGCATCTAAACTAGGCAACCACCTAGAGGCTTCTGTGGTATAGTGGACCAAGGTTTGATTAGCCATATTGCCATGCTCTCTTTAAGTACGCAGCCTCAATTGAGCCTGAGATAGTCAAAAATAAAGATATCTCGTAACAGGTGGATTGTCCGAAGATGCTTGCTGAGTTGTGTCTGGAGCGCCAGGGGGGCTGGCAAGTAGACGCGCAATGTCAGAGCCTGTGATGCACTCGGTGGCTGTGTAATGTGTTAGTAATGCCTAGCCTTCGCGGGCAAACTTCTTGTCTTCCCTCAGTGTTTGCCGACTGCCAAATGTGCAGGTCATGTCAAAACGGCGAGAATAGCCCCTGCACCCACGTGACTTCTAACCCTATGTTCTCATACGCTCACACCTGGTAAGAATGTTCCTCTACCCGGCCCTATAGGGGGGCACTACTAGGCACCACTGACACGCGCTGAGATCTGACCTGCAAAAGCCGGGTGTATGATGGTGTCCACCATTCACCCTATCACCTTAGAACGCTTCATTTGCTAAGAAGGCTTGCGTAGATACCTAGAGCCCTTGCCACTGTCTTAGAAGGCCTCTTCTAAATCCTTAGCTTCCTGCTACACAACAGAGTAAGCACTATGCCAAAGCGGAAATGCTCCGCAACCCTTACCTAAAAAAGGCTCATTACCCCCTTCTTTCGGCAACACCAGCGTTACGTCTTAATTCCCTCGACCTGCACATGACCCCACACACATGGTCCCAACCACAAAGCTAGTCCCCATGATACGTATGATCCTCCACTGCTGCTTGCTATATGCACAACACATGAATGTTGCCCGGTGCACCACTGGGTCCATAGCAATCAAGGATGCGCGCTTACTTCTGATAGGCCGCGTAATCCGTGCCATGGATTCATTCGTTCGGGCCTCCGTGAATCCACATTAGATTAAAGGCGCGACCAATACCAATGATGAAGATGCGGTTTCATTTTGTTGCCTCTCCTTGGGTAGCGTTGATCGTTTTTTTTATTAGTACGGGTTAACCCCGTAAGCTGTTGCGCAGGAGAGAGTTACGTGGGATTCCTATATGTAGGCGGGGTGATATTGGAATTAGGTAGCATTAAACAAAAATTGGCATCCTAGCATCATTCCTCTGGCAAGGAAGGAAGGTAACACTAGCAGGCATTCTTCAACGTGTGATTGATTGTGCCTCCCTCACTCCGATCTATTCCCTAATCGAGATGAAGCCTATATAACGACGACATGCGCCCAATGTATGCACCCGTCGACGTGTTCGACAAAAGTATCTGCACTATAGTTTCCCTAATAAGGTGACTAGATATGCTATCACCGCTCAGATTTGAGCGTGCATTCGCTCTCGTTGCTCTTGCTTTGGGCAGTCTTGTTGCCGCTGGTCCCTGCGATATCTATGGCTCCGGCGGTACTCCCTGCGTCGCGGCCCACAGTACCACTCGCGCCTTATACTCCAGCTACAACGGCTCGCTCTACCAACTACAACGCGCCTCTGATAATGTTCTTTTCGATATCCCGCCCGTGATTCCTGGCGGCGTCGCCGATGGTCTTGCTCAGGATGCCTTTTGTGACAGGACAACTTGCCTTATCACCGTGATTTACGACCAGTCCGGTCGCGGAAATCATCTCACCCAGGCTCCGCCGGGCGGTGCTGCCAGTGGACCAGAATCTAATGGCTATGATAGCCTGGCTGGTGCGTTTGGTGCGCCGGTCACATTAAACGGCGAGAAGGCGTATGGCGTTTTTATCTCACCCGGCACGGGCTACCGCAACGACGCGACCAACGGGATAGCTACAGGCGATGCAGCCGAAGGGTTATATGCAGTGTTTGATGGGACACACTATAACAGTGGCTGCTGCTTTGATTACGGTAACGCTGAGACTAATAACCAGGATCCAGGCAACGGCCACATGGAGGCTATCTACTTCGGCTCCATTGTTGGCACGGGTGCTGGTACTGGCAGCGGCCCATGGATCATGGCTGATCTCGAAAACGGACTCTATACCGACTATAAGTCTGGGGTTAACCCCAATGCCCCATCTATCACTAGCCGATTTATCACAGCAGTTCTCAAAGGAGAGCCAAACCAGTGGGCAATTCGTGCCGGTAACGCTGTTTCTGGCTCGCTATCGACATATTTCAGCGGTATACGCCCAACAACGGCCAGCGGCTATAACCCGATGAGCAAGGAAGGCGCCATTATCCTCGGAATTGGCGGTGATAATAGCGATTCGTCTCAAGGCACCTTTTACGAGGGTGTAATGACGACAGGTTATCCATCTGATGAGACCGAGAACTTGGTGCAGGCAAATATTGTAGCAGCAGGATATGCTGCGGCGCCGATGAATAGCGGCCCGGGAGTTGCCATTGGTTCATCCATCTCCCTACGGGCTACGACAGCCTGCTGCACGGCAGACTATATTACACATTCCGGCTCTACAGTCGGCATCCAGGGCGTCTCGTCGTCTAGCAGCACCGTCCTCAAGCAGCAGTCTAGCTGGGTGGTCCACGCTGGCTTGGGCAACAGCGCCTGCTACTCGTTTGAGTCTGTGGACACTCCCGGTAGCTATCTCCGGCACTCCGGCTTCCAGATCTACCTTAACGCCAACGACGGCTCTAAGCTCTTTGCCGAGGACGCTACATACTGTGCACAGGCCGGAATCAACGGCCAGGGCAACTCGTTCCGGTCATGGAGCTACCCTGCTCACTTTTTCCGTCACTATAACGGTATAGTGTACGCTGCGAGCAACGGTGGTCCACAACCGTTTGATAGTACGGCCTCATTTAACGACGACGCCAGCTTTGTGGTTGGCGCCAGCTGGGCCTGAGCTTCACTGCAGTCTCATTAAGAAAATCGAACAAGAAGCCGTATATATAGTGCCCTCTAGCAATGGTTACCACGGGTCACAGGACCACTTCTAGCTAGTGAAATTGAATATTTAAAGGAATTATTCGCAAAGCTAGCCCCACGTAGTTTAAAATACTTGCTAGCAGCTGAACTATACAGCTCCGTGCCAAGACTGCGGCTGACCAGGCCGAAACGCGCCACCGAACAACAGCTAGAGTGAGAAAGGATTAGTGACATTTCTAGACTCTCTTTCTATTGCAGCTGATACACCGGAAGATTTCTGGGTCATCTTCTAATTGGCTGTATTAGATAATGTCTTTTTTTAGCCCCAACGTCCAACCTAGCCGAGGCTTTGGGCGACCTACCTTCCAGAAGTCTATAAGAGCTCGAGGATTAGCTAGGACGACATCGGTAGGGCGGAGAATTGGTCCTGTCTATCCACCAGCATCAGCACGTACGGCTAATAGCACGTAGAGCCGGAACACAAGTTTATACCTAGTTTCTCCCCACATCGAAGTGGTAAGCATTTCATGCGTGAAGTTGTATAGCAAAGTGTCGAGCAGTTCAGCATTCCAACAACAGCCCCCAGACTATGAATTCCGACAGCAACAAAGTACCGGGTATTCTACGGAGGATGATCGATGGCATCATGAAGCCCGGATTGCTAGTGAGCGTCTCGTACTGGTGTATGTTCGCTCTTTGCTGCCAAGGACCACGCGCTAACGCGAAAGAGATCACCTTGTAATTTTCTTACGGTCGCCATCCCTCGCGTTCAGGGATTTCAGCTCTTTCCGGCATCGTGCAGTATGTGATTTTTGGCACCATAGTCTATTCATTAAATGCTCATCGAATCCAGTTCTCGCGTCTATGGGCTGTACTGGGCGGCCTCATGTCGAAGGAACTCCATGGAGACACGGCTGACAGGCTAAAATCGGCTAGCGGCATGATCCTAGACGTGGGACCAGGGACTGGGGAGATTATTAATCGGCTCAACTCCGATCTCATCACAAAAGCCTATGGCGTTGAGCCTGCCGTGGACATGCATCCGGCGCTACTGAAGAACATCCAAGAATGTGGCCTTGATGGCAAATATGAAATTCTTGCTTGTGGTGCCGAGCCACAGAGCCTGATCCCGGAGCTCGAGAGGAGAGGGCTGTTAAAATCCCAATCGAGGGAGACTGAGGGCATATTCGACGCTATTTTGTGCATCAGAGTCCTCTGCGGTATACCCAAACAGCAGGAAACCATCAACGAGTTATACAGGTTACTAAAGCCTGACGGTCGACTCATCTTTTACGAGCATATTGCTAATCCTTGGCCCGGAAGAGGAGCGTCAATTGTCGGGTATATACTACAAAAGTTCTGGCTCGCTGCAGGGTGGAACTTGATGATGGGTGGATGTGAACTCAACCGAGATACGGTCAGCGCGCTTAAGAAGGCCCCTGCTGGGCATGGAATGTGGAAGAAGACGGATATCGTGTACTGGGATACCTGGAATGCCGTACCATTTGTTGTGGGAGAGATGGTGAAGGGGTGAATTTATGCTCATGCTTCAATGTGCTTAACGGGGTTTACTAAGCGTAAATGATTAGTAGTGCTATGAAAGACATTATAGCACTAGCTCGAGTAAGTCTGAAGGGTAGGTATGTACGTTTCGTGTGCTTCTAGCGATAGGGTACTTTCTGTGACATTAGTACATTACCATGTAGTAAATTTGCTTGGCTACGGATTAGGGCTGTGGGCATGGGGGCTCGGCCTCACATTGGCGCGATCTTCTAATGGCGGCTTCAGTTGACGAACGGCCGCCGAGGACTTGCACTAGTGCCTCGCCCCAGCGCACCCAACAGAGCATCTAATACAGCGTGAAGCACTTTTACTGTGTCTCTATACATCGTGCAGCGGGTGTAATATGTAAGAATGGTACCGTGTATGCTTTTGTACACCCATCTCTCACACTTGCGCGGTCTACGTAGGCCCGGGAAGAAAATCTGGCTGGATTAACGAGGGTGAAGGAGCCGAAATCGGAACGGTCCTAATCAGGTAGCCTAGGCTGAACAGCTCGGCTCGTCGTGCGGTTGTCACTGGAGAAGTTATGATAATACTCGAAGTTAGCTAGGTTGATAAATGCGACGTTATATGGTATCATAAAGTAGCGAGATTAGACATATCGTCATATCCTCTTAGGCAAAATTCTCCCTATAGATACTTGACTGTGATGCAATGGCTAACACAGAAGAGTAGCTGTGGCAGTATACAAACAACAAAAAGTAGATGGACTTAGCCCTGATCCTCGAGGAGACGCGATGGTGAGGATCCTGGGGTTGCTCCCTTTGACTAATGATCACTTTATTAGCGATACGTGTAGCAGGTGACTTTCGATGGACATTGACGTGAGCAAAAGAGTACGATCGCATGAAAGCTAGGTCAAATTAATGTAGTCGAGGCCTATGCTACCTCTCTCAAAATGCCAAACACTAACATCTATATATGCCTTAAGACCTAAGAAAGATGACCATGGATCCCGAGAAAGTGTATTATACTACGAAGCTCTTGACAATTGGGTGATGCTAGCAATTGAAGCTGCTGCCCCTAGATTTTCTCTATTACAGTAGCCGATATTGGAGTGCCGGTGAGATCTTCCGGGTGAATTTCAGTTCCCTTCCCTCACGACGAATTGACTTCATGAGTAGACGACTCGTATACCGGTATCCTCCCGACTCCCAGGGTCGGATCTTAGTTGATGGGGCCCTAGTTGTTTTGCCTCTGGCTATTTAGACGGTCAGGTTCTGCCTAGGCTTGGGCTAGCGGCGAGCTAGGGCGTCGTTTGCGCGTCAAAAGAATGGGTTGGTACCGAAATGCCTTGCATACGGCTGGTAGTCATTGACTTTGTAGTAGCAGTAACTAGCATACACATTTCCTCGAAATATCGAATCGTACTGGCGGTCAACTAATTTTATAGTGTCTGTGTGATTCCACCCCAATTTGGACCTCCGTCCCGGTATTAGCACGAAGTAAAGACCGGCTGGTCGGGATAAAGTGCTGATAGTGAATTGAATTCTCAGAAACCCGAACAATTGCAAATTACGCTATAGGGTAATTCTTGAAAGTCTTCCGAGAAGAACCCCGTATTGGGAGCAATGGCTTTATAGATTGCGGCTTCTTGCGCCAGATCGGTTGGTTCACCTTAGAGATGAGCGGCACAGTCGAGCTTGGTACTTCGGCTGTTTTACAGAGTGAGCCAGCCCGCATGATCCCATCTGATTGGTAATTGTCCGGCCATCGAATGAAGATACTTGGAGACGCTCTAAGTTGTCGTTAGCTGAAGCTGAGATTGCCACTGATCAGACAGCAAATTTAAAGCCACGCTGCTCGCTATTGAATGCATACATGTTAGTCAAGAATCCTGGGAGGCGCACTTATAACTTAATGTCGTCACACGGGTTCCGGCGACATTCATAGGTAGTGGTACGTCGCCAGAAGGGTATTCGGCGATGACGGTTGTGGAATCCAATACTGTGACGATTACTGTCACCACAACTGCTGTTGAGGTCTTAGATAAGAACACGTGTTCGTCATAACCGTAGGCCTGAGATTGAATTACTCAAACATGGACGATCGGGTATACTTCCACTGCTACATGCTACAGTCCTCAGTGTTAATTTCCTGAAATTCAAGACTATGGCTGCCCGCGATTATTTGGGTATCTGGAATTGTACTGTTCTGTAAGGGGGAGTTCTCTCATTCCATGGCATCAAAGCTAACTAACCGGTCATGCGACCATTAGAGAGACCGGCCCCAAATGAATAGACCACGACGCAAATTCAGCCGATTGTCTGGGCCACATCTAAAACATGTTGCTTAGTCTTTTTCGAGACATAATCGTTCATAAAAGGGAGACAAGGTATAAGCCTTAATATATACAAGAAAAGCAAAGTACGACTCTAGTAACGTCTAGTCTGAATCAGAGCCAGAATCGGAATCAGAATCGGAATCAGAACCAGAACTTGAATCATCATCGGAGCTATCAGTGCCACAGCTTAGGCCTCTCCGCTTCTCCATTTCCTGGCCCGCTTCGATTGCCATTTTATGCAAATTCCCGTCTGCATCGTTGAAGTCGGTCCGCGCCTTGTTTAGGAGAGATCTGGCGTCATCCTCCGACAAGGCTGGAACCTCTTTCCCATCTGCACCTATCTCGCCCTCCTGCTGCCATGCTTCGATGGTATCTTCGTCGCTTACTTGCAGGACGTTCTGGGGCCAGACCTCGTGGAATATATCGCTTAGAGGTTCGTATTTCACGGATTCCACGTAGCGCCCTCCTGCATATTTGGTCAATCCATTCTTCTCATCCATTTCGACCTTTGCATTGTCAATGTTCCGCATATCGAGAGTCAACTTTGAGGCATCCTCGAGCCTGTCCGGAAAGTCGCCCCATTTGTCCTGGTCAATAGCCTCTCTACACGCCTGGGCAGCTTCTCGCATCGAATCGCCTATGGCAACTGTGGCCTTGTACCAATCGGATTCGCCGATGAGCTTGTCCCCATCGACAGCACCTATATAGCCGAATTCAATTTTAGTCATGGGTTTGCTGCCTTGTTTGGCTCCCATAATGGATCCGTATATCTTGGTGGCATCCAAGTTGCTAAGCGAGGGCTCCGTCATGGTCACTTTGCTCTTGTCTGGCTTTGTGTCACCGTAGGTCGCCCCTGTCTTGGCATTTGTGCGATCTTTCCAGAGGTAGTCGCAAAACTCAAGCAAGGTGCAGCGACCACCGGCCCGGGACCCGGGGCAGTCAACAGCAACGGTGTACTTGCTTGAGTCTCCATAGGCCTCTTCCATGATGTAGGTAAGATAGTACCCAGCCCTGATGGATATGTGTCAGCTGAGATTTGTAGGAACAACACGTCCCAGCGAGCTGCATTGGGTGCCTGTTTCGAGTACACACTTCTCCGCGGCGGCTCTGGGGCCGTAAGCCTTCGCAAGCGGCAAGAGCCCCGATAGGGTGAGGACTAAGGACAACCTCATATCGAGCGATTTTGGGACGAGTATCCAATTCAGT
Source organism: Thozetella sp. PMI_491 (assembly GCA_021432635.1). NCBI lineage: Eukaryota > Fungi > Ascomycota > Sordariomycetes > Chaetosphaeriales > Chaetosphaeriaceae > Thozetella > Thozetella sp. PMI_491. The sequence goes on from MU270015.1 coordinate 2,415,688, forward strand.
TGCTGAACGGTACTTGGGATTAACGATAAGAGCAGGTGAGCTGGCGAAAATGTAATGAGTAAAAGCAGCTACTTCAGGACACCACCCTAGCCTGGGCGGGGTTAATTGGGAAGCTTGGCCCTTAATTATGAGCAACAGTGAGAGAGCTTGCCGCAAGATAGCCTATCGCTAGGTGGCTCTACATGTCGAAATTATTGATCCTCTCACATGGCGCTAATAGGCTGGGGCAGTGAAGGACGTCAAAATTATTTTCCCTCCCTTTTCCTCCTTAACGTCGAGCTTCCCATGCAAATCGAATGAGGTATAATTTCCGACCCTTGTTCTGCTCTTTGCCTAAGCATGCGTCAAGATCCCTATAACAGGTACCTGTGGCAGAGTAACATAGCGTGATTTCATACTCTCTATCATGGCGATCCACCGACCGTTTATAGGGCGAAGCAAGGGTTTTAGTGGATGGACTACGCCTCGCAGGATCCCCACGAAGGTGCCTATCTGTATAATTGTGGGGTGAGTGGATATCAGATAAGCTATCGAGCAGGGCACTCGTGCGCTCCCGGCAGTTATGGCAGTGCGGCGACGGCCGATTTGTGCGGGAGCGGCCGCCTTAGCGTCACTAGTCGAGGGGAAATATCTTGATTAGGTAGTAGGCCGCCCGCCAAAAGGAGATGCCACGAACCTTTGCCGAATTAAGGCACTGATCTCACTGCGTGCCTCAGCACGATCGAAACGTTGCACGTCCAGACAAGCTTCTGCCACGCCCTTGGCACTAGAGATCCCCGCTATGAATCCTACCCGCCATAGTTCGGGTCATCTAAGCCCTATTTATACTTGTTTCAACAGTCGGACTATTGAAGATTTCCGCAGACCCTCTGACCCAACCTGTGACGCGCGTCCATGGCTGGCTTGCACGCACCACTTGTCATGCGACCTCTTTCCCACCCGAGCAATCTTTCGAGAAATGCTGTCTCTCCAAGGGTGATGGCCCCGCCCAGGGAATGTTTAGACTCCGGGAAATTATGGCCGAAACGATCTAGGTAGGCCTAAGTCGCGATCCTTAGCTTCAGCGCGATAGTCTTCTAATGCCTGTCCCCTACCCAAGTCTGGACTTGGATTAGCGCATTATACACCGGATGACTTTCCCCAAGAGGACTACCATATGTAATTTACCTACTTTATATATCCTCCTCGCGATACAGGCGTATACCTTTCCACTCTCTTCGTGCCCACTCGCTATTGTTGCCCGTCAATATTGCCGTCTAGAATCGTCCCAACCCAGGGCGACGGCGACTCTAGCCATTCCTTCCTCTTTTTCGCAGACATTTTTCCCAGTCTTACTGGCTCGCGTATAACTTACCATGTGGTGTGGTCGACACACCCGGGCAGCCGCTCTGGCTATCGCCCTTGCCTCCTTCGCTCTTCCACTCCAGGCCGCTCAAGACATAGATGGCAACCATATCAGAGTAGTTGGCCATGGTGTGGGCGTTGATTCTCCAAACACATACTACACTAAGCTTCATCCATGTCCCAAGTCTTGCTCTACGCAGAAAACACCTCACGACTGGACTGTGTTCTCCTCGGCCAAGAGGCTTGAGTCCTGCGACCAGCCGATGCTTGTCGACTTCGCCGTTTTTAACCCCCTCGACAATTTAGCAACAGGGACCATGGTCAAGGCTTGCACACTAGGGGACAATGCTAATACGACCACGAATCCTTTTGTTTTTAACGTCACAGCGCCTGCGAGGGCCTCCTCAACTCTGCTACGTCGAGACATGATCACCTCACCAGAGTGCACGCGAATTGGAGAAAATTTCCTAACCGACTTTGATCTTCGACACAGTGGCACATCATCTGGAACCGATGCAACTGCTGATATTCTCGCGATCCTCCAGGGTATGCAGAGTACCGTCCAGGACGCGGCCTTCTGTAATCAATCCAATCTCTTTGGTTATTCCAACGGAGCCTCGGTAGGGCTGCATATCGCAAACATGTTTGGAAAAGCCACTCTTGTTTCGCTCATCGAGAATATCATGAGCGAGATCCAAGGCGGGCTATCGGGTAGCATCAGCGCTCAGCTCTGCAACGCCGGTAACTCCACTGTGGGAGGAGCTGTTGGCATTTCCATTAACACAGGAACTGCCGCTCAGAGCCTTGTCGCAGTGCAGAAGGATGTAATGTTGTGGGCCAAGGGCCGCTGTGTGAGCCGTGCAGATAGCACTGGCACTCAGCTAGCGAGTGTAAGCGTCTGGGAGAACAGGCAGCGCACTATTGTCAGTACCAACACTACGCGCCGTCTAATCCGCGGTCGCTCAGATTACCGGCTTCGGGCCCGCGACGGCGACTGCACCACTACTACCGTTGCCTCGGGCGATTCCTGTGGATCGCTGGCGGATAAGGTACCTAGCTTCCCACCTCATTCCTCCTGATTTCAGACCTGGTCCTTGGCTTTCGGCAATACTAATCGACGGGGTCTTTGATAAGTGTGGTATTAGCGACAGCGACTTTACCAAGTACAATCCAGCTTCTGATTTCTGCTCGACCCTTCAGCCGAACCAAAAGGTCTGCTGCTCGGCGGGTTCGATTCCTACCCCGAAGGAAAACGCCGATGGCTCTTGTGCTAGCTACCTTGTCCAATCAGGAGATACATGCACTTCGCTTGCCCTCAGCAATGGGCTTACCGTCACGCAACTTGAAGGCTTTAATGAGAAGAAGACTTGGGGCTGGCAGGGCTGTGACCCTCTTGCTGGAGACATTAATATTTGCCTCAGTGACGGCACAGCGCCTCTTCCAAATCCTTATGATAATGCCCAGTGTGGACCAGTACTGCCAGGCACCACGTATCCAACCGATGGCACCGCAATTTCTGACCTCAACCCGTGCCCACTTAATGCCTGCTGCGATGTGTGGGGGCAGTGCGGTATCACACCCGAATGTATGTTATCTACAACTCTGGTCTCTACTGCGGCGCGTGCGGCAAAGCGGCCACTGACACTTCCAAAGTTTGCACAGTCTACAAGTCCCCTACTGGAAATCCCGGGTACACCCCTGCCGGCAAGGCAGCATGTGTCAGCAACTGCGATACCAATATTACCAATACCGGTGATGCCCCTAGCAGCTATGGTCGTGTAGGATACTGGGAGTCCTGGAATTTCGATCGCCCATGTTTGAACCTTCAGGCACGCCACGCCAATACTGACGGCACTTATACAATCGTTCATTGGGCTTTTGCTACCATCGACTCCAGCTATCAACCACAGATCAACGATTCCTATGGACAATGGGATGGCTTCCTTGGCATGTCTAATGTCAAACGTGTGATCTCTTTCGGAGGCTGGGGCTACTCTACCTCCCCGGAGACCTGTGAGAGTTTTCCTTGTCTTGCTAGCGGAGGCATCGCAATACAATGGCTAACGGTTTGGGCATAGATGACGTACTTCGCGAAGCTATGTTGCCGGCTAACAGGGACGCATTCTCAACCAATGTTGTTAATTTCTTGAATGATAACAACTTGGATGGCGTTGACTTCGACTGGGAGTATCCAGGGGTGAGTTGTCCGCTTAGCGTTATTCCATTTCTACAGAGACGCACAAGGAAATTTTAGCTCACTCTAACTCATAGGCACTGGATATTCCCGGTATTCCTCCGGGTCAAGCCGAAGACGGTCCCAACTACCTGAAATTCTTGATTACCCTCAAGAGGAAGCTCCCGGCCGGCAAGACCTTATCAATCGCGGCTCCGGCGTCTTACTGGTATCTCAAGGCTTTCCCCATCTCTGAGATGTCCGATAGCCTAGACTATATCGTGTACATGACCTATGATCTGCACGGCCAATGGGACTATGGCAACGACTACTCGGTGGACGGGTGCTCATCGGGGAACTGTCTTCGCAGTCACGGTACATATTACCTCCACGGACGCTTTGCGGTCTTAGTTTCATTGGTTTTAGAATTTCTCTGCTAACACGAAGCTGAGTCAACTTGACCGAAACAATGCAGGTGCTTGCGATGAGTAAGTCTCTCTCTCTCTTTTTTCTTTCCCTCCCTTTCCAGTACCATTTTCTTCATACAGTTGAGACATAACTAACATTGGTCGTGAAGTTACCAAAGCGGGTGTCCCCACCAACAAGATCTTTGTGGGAGAATCCAGCTACGGAAGATCATTTGGCATGTCTGACCCCAGTTGTACCGGTCCTATGTGTACTTTCACGGGTGGTTATGACGATTCGACGGCGGAACCCGGCCTCTGCACTCAAACTGCCGGCTATATCTCGAATGCAGAGATATACAACCTACTGCAGCAAGGTAGCGGAAACGCCAAGACGTGGTATGATACCGACTCTAACTCTGACATCATGACATGGGGTGAGTAATTCAGTGCCGTAGACCCATTTGCTCCCTATTGCGCCCTAGTTCGGCCTCCTTGCTAGCCCTTTGGCACGCCGGCTGAGGAATAGGGGCTGCAACCTGACAACGTCGGCATTAAAATCAAGGATGGAGGCTAACTCTCTACAACTCGATCAGATGGAAACTGGGTGGCGTTCATGTCGGAGGCCACTAGGTCCTCTCGCCGGAATTACTGGCAAGGTTTTAACTTTGCCGGTACCATTGACTGGGCCGTTGACTTGCAATCCTTTGCCGATGAGGGAATATCGGGTGACGACGATGACGACGAGGATTGGCTTCCGCCTGGCGATCTAGGCTGGGGCAGCTGCACGGCTTCTTACTCATCCATTGAGGCGCTCGAGGCGGACGATAGCGTCCCTTATTACTGCGCGTCTCTGTACCTGCTGAACCTCCTCCAGGCAAATCTAACGACATCGATGAAGTCGTATGATGATTTAATGGCTAACGGTTACGATGAAAAGTTCGACGAATATGCAAGTGCTGTGGTCGATGGCGCTTCGAGCGAAGTCGACAGTTTCATGCGTGACAACGGGGAGAAATACTTCAGCTGCATAGTCACCGAAGACACGTGGTGTAAGTTGTTCTTATTCCAACCCAGTAAGTGGGTATAATATACTGTTGCTGACCACGGTTTGTCTCTTTTTCTAGGTTGCGATAAGTGTGGCGAGAGCGGACTTGACGGTGGATGCACTTATTGCTTTGACGGAGACTGCTGTGTCTTTAACAACAGACGTGATCTTACACTACGTGACAACTGGAGTGGCGGCACCTGCGGAATTTCTGAGTTTGTCTCCCTTTTCTTTGATAGAAGTTGCGTTAGAGGAGAACTGACTGGTTTTAATCTAGGAGCATTAAAAATGTCTATAAAAATTACTCAGAGCCATGCCCTCCCGACTACTCACAACGTGGCGTCTCCAAGCAGGATCCGATAACAGCTACAGTATATTGGACACTCGAGGGCGACAAATCCGATCAGTTTTGGGCAGATCTTTACGATTCCACAGGTATTTCGCAGGACAACATCGCTTTCAAAGATATCAACCACAGCTCATGTCAGGACGGTGTGAGCCAGCAAGAGTGCCGCGATATGGGCGAATGGGACATCGGCATCCCTGCTCCTCAAGGCTACGACAAAAGCGACGTTCTCAATCCAAAGGACACCGTCTCCAAAGCCTATGGGAATCTCCAGAATCTCCTGAACGGTGATCTCGATACTGTTATTGCCCAGGTGGCCGACAACACGTACGGCGGAAGCCCAGCAGACCTTGTCGACGCTCTCTCACTTCCTATTTTCATGATATCGGACGCCATAGATGGTATGAATCAGGTTGTAAAGATTGCAGACGAGATTGAGAAGGAAAAAATGGAGGCTATTATCTTTGGCTTCCTCACCGCTATCTTCTTCTTCATTCCAGTAGCCGGTGAGATCGCCGGTGAGGTGTTCGGCCTGGCGGGCATCGCGAGGATTGCGGCATTGATCGGCGCTGCCGGCAATAGTGCCATGGATATATACACAATCGTGGACGATCCGGACAATGCCCCCCTCGCCATCTTCGATTTGATAACGGAACCACTCGCCGTGTTGGACGTTGCCGCAATCGCAAAGGCGGCGAAGATCCGGAGAGGCATGAAGGATGAAGATGTCGAAGGGCTAGGGAAAGTGAAGCCAAAGCTCGACAAAGTCGAAAAGATCAAAGAGAAGGGGTATTGCACGAGCAAGCCAAAGAAGAAGAGAGATGTCCTCGCGAAGGCGTCGATACCTCACAACGCCATGTCCTTAGCCGCGCTTAATGGTCACGGCGACATGATGGTGGGTGGAATGGGAAGCTTGGAGATGGTAAAGATGGGAATGTAAATAGCACATATTTACAATGAAGAACGGTGAAATTTGACTTAGAGCATATTTGATTCATAGTCTTCCCTCAGGTGTGCAGAGAGGTTGTCGGTTTAGGCACCTGTTTCAACGATTATTCAAACAAATGCACCAAAGGAAAATAGTACATACAAGAAGAATAAGGAATGAGGAAAGACTATACAATAAAAGTAAGCAGGCTAGGCCCGGACGCCGAGGCGCTGGTCTCAGTTACTCTCGCAGCGGGGGTGGTCAATGGTGATGGTATTGTTACTGATGCAGACACTAAGATTGCCACCCGACTTTCCTGACACGGTCGCCTCCTTCCACGAGATCTACTCGAAAGTCCATTATTTACCATTAAGCACAGGGAGGCAAGACAAGACAACGCTAAGGTAAGGTTAGACCCCGTTCCCCGAAGCTGCCCATGCAGTTATATTGAACCGCCTTGGCAGGCTATCGAATTGAAACGGTATTATTGATAGTGTGTAAACTTGACGTTGAAACCACGATTCATGCACATGAACGTGGCCTCCTAGAAGCCTGCCAGAACACGAACGATAGTTATCAGAAGCCTGTTTAATGCTGACTTGTGGTACGCTACGCTGGGGCCATGGACTAACTCGTGCCCCCTCATGTCTCAGCCTCTCGTTTTTTTCCTTATTCAAATAGGACCGTCTCAGTCGTCCAAGCAGTTACTTCTTAACTTTTCTAGAGCAATATTGTAGTTTTTTTCTGCAACTATCAGAAGATTGTTAAACCCCTTTACATTTTCAATTGTAAAATCAAGTCTCTGTCTTAAATTTTTTTCACAGGATTAAGTATAGTTTTAGTCTCTTACAGCTATTGATAGGCTGTGACGGTTAAACTGTGAAGCGGCTAATCACTGCTTTTAAAAAAGTAAGACAATAGGTCTAGATTTTGAGGGCCCACCACTACCAGGCACGAGATAAAATTTATTGGAAAGCATTTTGTCGCTTTAGAAACACACACGTATCATTATAATTACAATAGCTATAGATCTTTAATTTCTTAATTAACAGCTATCAAGCTATACTATATATATTCCCTGGCGTGTATACGCTACGTAGGTCAGGTAACCCTTATGGATTATACAGCAGCGTACGGTCAGTATAGATCGCACGGTCTATATGGCTCACGTGGATCAATTAGCCCTCGAGGATCATATAGCTAGAGTCGTTAGTATAGCCAGCATGGTTAGCATAGCTCGCGTGGATCGTATGGATCGTATGGATCATATGGCCCTCGTGGCTCAATTTGCCCTCGTATTCAGCATGGCTCGCGCGGTCAGTACGGTCCTCATGGCTAAATTTGCCCTTGTGGTCAGTGTCGCAAGCGCGTTTAGTACAGCCCTCGTGGGTTGTATAGCTCTTATGGATCGTATGGATCTCGTGGATCGTATAGTCAGCGAGTTCGGTATGGCTCGCATGGCCAGAATGGCCTTAGTAGATCGTATGGTCAGCATAGGTCGCGCGCAACGGGAAGCTAGTATAGCAACCATAGCTAATACAGCTTATATAGTTCGTAACGTAATCCACTCACATATGGATTACTTTATAGCAAATATAAGTAGTCTAACTATCTAGCGTTGTTAGGCCATTCTATAGCTACAGATATCTTTCTCGAGATCTCTCGACGCAGTTTTTTCGCGTTGGTGGTACCTCAAAATCTGGACCCACTGTCTTACCGTTTGGAAAGCACAGCATTAATCGACCTCAGGTTAGAAACAAGCTTTCTTCATCGACAAATAGAAAGTTGAAATTTCTCGTCGGCACATTACCTATTTCTCTAACCCTTTATACTACCTTAAATTGCTCTTGATGCTTTACTGCTCTCGTAGGATTGCCAAACTGAGTCAGAGCAGGTTAATCTGACAAGATTTCTTTCATAACCCGAACTTCTATCAGACAGCATATTGCTAAGCTTACGCTAGGGATAGCAACGGTCACCTCGTAGCGTGGAGCGCCCTATGGTCCAAACAGACTAACCAAGAGCAGCAATTATTGCGGTGGCGTTTCCTACAAAGCCTGATAAAGGGGATTGGATATTAGTGTCTTTATTCTAAGTCTAGAGACGGCAAGTCGCTTACCGTCTAAATTTGCGTTATATCTTGTCATTTCCGTTGCATAGGCGGGACTGGTAGTTGCGCTGATATCATCAACATAAATGACATCATACCCTATTCCGTGTCCATTAGCACCGCCTACAAGATATCAGCCGTGCAGACGCACCTTTGAAGTATGCGTCAATAAAGGTGCTCCAGACACACTGGTCGGCATTTACCCCACCAAAAAAGATTGTAGTGATCTCATTCTCCTGCAGCCAGAGTCCGTAGGGTGTCTGCGCCCCCCAGAGGCCGCTCAGGCGGTTCTTGTTGAAGTAGAAATCGGTGCCTGCGGCTAACCCTTCGTCCTTGAGGGGCCCTAGCAAGCCCCAGGGCTCGGCGTTCCACGAGCCGCGCATGAGGAGATCGCCGACCTGGATAGTCGTGCCATTCTCGGTGATGGTACCCATGTTGGAGCCAAATGACTGGTCCGCTATATCATCGGTGGAGAAGCCCGACTTGAAGGCCGGCGGGATGGTCAACAGGTCATAGTCGGTCAGGCCCCAGTTAACCCACGTCACCGCCATATGGTGTGAGCGGAAGGCCTTGATCATGTTGACGGTGGCCGGCACAGCAGCACGGCCAGCAGTTGCCGAAGGCGACAGATCAGGGTGCAGGAAGAAGTTTTGCATGTCAATGATGCATAGTACCGAGCGGCTAGGTTCGATTAACGCGGTCTGGCGACTCGCCGTGAAAGGGATGAGCTTGGGCGCTGTCACGGGCATTATGTCGCTGCGTGTTAGGTCGAATGTGCCATTAGGGTACTTGCGCCAGTAGTTGTAGGCATTGCCCAAGACCGTACCAGTGCTATTGAAGCCAATACCGGCGAGGCCGTAGGCCTGGCGCTCCTCGAGCTTGGCATGCGCGGGGGCTAAGCACAGCCAGGCGGCGACGCCAATAGTCACCAGCATCTGCAAAGATCTCTGCAACACGGCCCGAAACCAAGGCTCTTGCGGGGGTTAGTTTAGGTGGTAAGAGGTACGATACGTATGGGGGGACTACAGTGACGGAGGATATGTCCGTGGCGAATAGTAAGACCCGCCATGCCAATATTTATACAGATCCCAGAGACGAGCGGGGGGTAGCAGGAGGGCGAGCAAAGTGGGCTCCGGATAGTAGCCATAAGGCCGGCGGCTTCAATGCCGATATCTTGAGGACTAGCGCGGGGTATGCACGAGTGGAGAATGGGAGTAGGGCGGCGATAAGGAAGGGGAGAGACAGTAATAATACCACAGGAGCGGCGTTTTTAAATATCTCATCACGTCACTGATAACGCATTTGCAGACCTTGTTAACTTGTAAATCGATGCCTTATTGGCTGAAACCGTCGGCTGCAGGATCGGCTTCGCAAATTTTGCCGGATATCCGCCTCACCAAAACGTCCAACCACCGATGCTTTGCACCTATTGATTACTCTGGAATCACTTAGTATTTGAGTACGAGTAAGTTTACCAATCAATGCCGTGCTAAGATCACTAGACATGTTAGGCACCTACACCTTTTGATTAGCCGGAACTTCTTCTAGCTTTGTTATCGAAATGGGTCAAGGAGATCAGGGACTAGCCGTAAGGCCCTACCTGGGCTGCTTTAAAGTATCACTTGAATAGTCAGCATAGATAAATAAAGCAGGATGTAGAATGTATAGAAAATGGTCGGGTTAAGGTAGTTTGGGAAACACGAAAACAGCTTGTCAGTACGCTCCGTCATTTGCTCCGAACTGGGAATTAGTGAAATGAGCTTGATGGATCGGATAAATCCGGTGGATCGGTCTGTGGCCGACGGTTTTTCGTCACGGGCTAGGTTAATCGCGAAACACCTCGAATCACACAGCCACACAGAATATGTTTTCTGTTCCAAGAACCGTGGCGGGGGAATCATTGCAGCCGTACGACTTCCAGGCAGAGCTATTTAAATAACATAAGGCCTAGCAGTAAGGGGAAAAGAGCAAATCACACAATACAACCAGCCTTGGCCCTTAGCCAAAAGCGAATAGACGAGGTGAAGTACATGAATAAGCGGGAAAACAAGTGAATATATTTGGTAGGAAAGGCCATCCTTGGTGGATTGTAGGTTTTTCCTGGCAAGTGCAAGGCTAGGAAAGGATCTGATAGCATCTTTACTAAAAACCGATAATGTTCGGATGCCGACTTGCCTTTGTTCGCCCATTCCTCCCTGAAACCCAAAAATGTAAACTATTTCCACACCTTCGAGTTAGGAGCCGTTCGAGTTCACACTTTTTAGAGCAACATTCAAGATGATTCTAGCAATTACCTAGTATACGTTCCGATATTAATAATTGAAACAGAATATACTTATTTTGAGCATGGCGTGAGCGTACCTCCTAGCAAAGTGCATGCAGTCACAGCTTATGTATCTCCGTGCAAGGTACCTTCTCGGAAGGAAATGGCGAGGACTGAACCCAGAATTTTCGAGAAACGGCGATGGCGGTGATAATCTTCATGGTGTCTTTCCTATCTTGATAAGGTAGTCCACGATGGTCGTGGCCAGAGAACTGATTCAACTCTCGGTTTCGTCGTATTGTGAGCAGTGGGCAATCTACCAAAACACTTGGCTCGTCTCTATATACAAGAGTAGAGTGAATAATTAAGAGAAGGGGGTTTCAACTCTAAGCATCATTGAGAAAGCATTGTGAAATACTTGAATTCGAATTGCTTCTTAGTAAATATTGATCTTCCTATTACTCTTTGATCTTGAATCTCACAGAAGAGACGGTTTAATTTCCATGGTATTAGCTCGTAGAGATGAGAAATATTCGTCAACTCTTTGTTAACGAAGATTACTGTCTAAATTTCCGCCACGTTCCTCAGATCCTTTGTCAACATTGAGGTCATAGGTCCACAAAAGGATGAAGTCTATTGTACACTCGGCAAGTATGGTCCCCGAAGGACCTGACGCTTGGTATTGGGCGAGTAGATCGTTCCCAACCCAAGTGATGATATTCAAATGCTACTAGTTATTTGAATTAGTGAAGATAAAAATTGACGGCGGGGCAGCCTAGCCGAGAATCCAATTGGTCACGTAAGACAGGAATATTTCTACGGGATCCGCGTTTAAGGAAGTATCAACTACCAGAATGACGCCATAATAAACAACAAGTTGTATCAACTTAGCCATGTCCGACGGCAGTAGCTCGAGTGTAACAACCTCGTCGGTAGTGACGTACCGATTTTTTGATCAGATACCGCTGAGACGGTTTGGATCCAGACACCTAAAGATGATGATCGGCATCCTACCTCAACAATAGCGCTATAAACACTCGGCCAGCGTCAGAGGCTAAGAAAATACATGCGAAGTAACACGATTACCTATCATGTCGGCGAGGCGCCATATTATTGCATAGGCTGAAGACTACTTCAGTTCGGAATCTGAAGGTCGTGTGTTCGATCCACACAAACCGCAATTCTTTTTTAGAAGCCTTCATGATTACTGTATTTAGACTTATGCACTGCCCTTATTAGTATTTGGAGTATCTCCCGAAGCGCTTGAGGCCGGTCAACTAGGGGCAAAGCGGCGGCGACGAAGGCTGAACGGCGCCTTATAGTCGAGCTGAATACCTTCATTCTGACGTCGTGCTGCCTGCAATACTGGGTCTACTAACACGTTAGACAATAGGTACTGCCAAGCAGAGAATATTACTAACGATAGGAAAAGCCTAGACCGATCCAATACCAACAACGACTATGTTTCTGGGATGATGCAGGACCTCAATATGTCCGGCGATGTCCTGAACGTCATCAATACGCTGTTTAAGTGTGCCTACTTCACGGGGCAAATCCCGAACAATCTGGCAATGAAGTACTTCCGGCCACGCGCCTGGATACCCTTCTGCGCGGGGGTTGCTTACTCTTCGGACTAGGTTCGTACACGACTGGATGCACATTTGCGTCCTGCGTTTCTCCCAGGCGCCTTTCGAGGGCAGCACCTTCATCGGGACGCGCAAACTGCTTGGAAGCTGGTACAAAGATGGTGGGCTCGGGAAGAGAACCGGAATATTCACCGCCAGTGGACTGACAGGTACACTCTTCCCGGGGCTGCTTCAGGGCGGTGTATATGCTAGCCCAAGTAAGTACTGCTCATCCAGTACGCTGGAGTGTCATTCATATTTGCGAAGTGCTAACCTCGCAGATTGATGGAAGGCTTGCTTCGCTAGGTGGCGGTGGCTGTTTATGGTCGACTTCTTGATCTCGCTGCCACTCGCCATATACACCTAGGCCGTTTTCCCAGGCACCACCTACATCACCAAGACGTTCTGTCTGACGGAGGGTGAGAAGATTCTAGCGCTCGCGTGTCTCGACAAAAGCTCGGAGCACCATCATGGCAAAGTTACTAGGTACTCATTCAGGCACATCGTCTCAACATGGCACATCTACGGGTTTCGTTTTCATCTAGAAAATAGGCTTAAATTGCAAGATGTTCTCGAACAAGGCCATCATGAAGCTGTATTTGAAGAGTCTTGGCAGCTTCTCGATCACTGATATCAACTACATCACCGCCGGGTGTCTGCCTTTGGCATTGTCTCCACTATCTTCCTCAGCTAGTACTCCGACTTTACCTACAAGTCCTGGCATGTAAGGGTCCTGCTGTCGTTCACAGCCGTGACCACGGCTGCAGTTATGTATAGCCCGCCTAGCTACAGGGTAGGGGGG